>JAAGEH010000029.1:21867836-21915233 GCA_011751065.1 Lasiurus cinereus | reverse complement strand
AAAGAGAGAATATTAAAAGCAGCAAGAGAAAAACAGTTTATTACCTACAAGGGAGCACCCATACGACTGTCAGCTGATTTCTCAACAGAAACGATGCAGGCCAGACGGGAGTGGCAAGAAATATTCAACGTGATGAATAGCAAGAACCTACAACCAAGAATAATCTATCCAGCAAAGCTAACATTCAGAATTGAAGGGCAGATAAAGAGCTTCACAGATAAGAAAAAGCTAAAGGAGTTCATCAACTCCAAACCAGAATTATATGAAATGCTGAAAGGTACTCTTTTAGAAGAGGAAGAAGAAAAAGGTAAAAGCCAAAAAATTATGAACAACAAATACATATCTATCAACAAGTGAATCTAAAAATTAAGTGAATTAAAAATTTGATCAACAGAATAAACTGGTGAATATAATAGAATTAGGAGCACAGAAAGGGAGTGGACTGATAATTCTCAGTGGGGAAGGGGTGAGGGGTGTACAGGGAGAGACTGGACAAAAATCATACACCTATGGATGAGATCAATGGGAGGGAGCTAAGGGCAGAGGAAGGGGTGGCAACTGGGTGGAGGGATGCTATGGAGGGGAAAAAAGAGAAACAAATGTAATAATCTGAATAATAAAGATTTAATTAAAGAAAAGAGTTCTCAATTGAAGGCAAAAATAATTGTCAGTTGAGGGTGTTGGGTGTTTTAGCACCATTATTATAATATAAATGAATGGATTTAAGATGTCTGGATTTATAATCTGGTTAAATGACTTCCTTTGTTGTCTTTTCTATAAGGATAATGATGTACCACTATCTGCTATGAGTCTATCAACAATCAACAATCAATCCAAATCAACAAATTAGTATTCTGATTCATGAATCACTTTTGTAGGGTTGATTAGCATGAATCTGTCTCCTGGAAGTTTGCTCATCCTTACTGAACTGGAAAATGTTTCTCACTAACTTTCAAATTATACCCTGTAGACATCTATGTAGCCTGAAACCCAAATAGCATTGGTTTGAGGGATAAAAATGACTTTAGGTCTTTGTATTTTATGGAGAGACATATGCACTTTACCTACCTATATATTCTGGGAACCTGATTTGTATTATAACCAAATTGGTGGTTGGACAAGTGGCTTTAGTACAGAGCAGTGAAATATTGTGTTACATTCAAAACTTTATGTAAAAATTGTTTTGAACCTTAGGTTTTAATCCTGAGAACAATGGACATAATGGAAGTAATAGCTAACAAATAAATATGAATTGTGTTTTCACAGAAATACTTCTTAAATACTACTCTTAAATATTTTATTCTTCTCTCTCTAAAATCAATAAAACATTAAAAATAAATAAATAATAAGTAAATAAAATTCAGGTATTGTAAAGTTAGTGGTTACCAGCGGGCTGGATCCTAATGACATGTCCAAGGAGTTGGATGGGATTGCTTATACTTAGAGTGAGGCTCCTGTTCTAGAGCTATAGTGTTGTAAGCAGAAAGTAACTGGCCCTACTCCCTCTATATGCTATCAAATTTATTGTGTATTTTATTAACTTGGAATGGACTTTAAATAAAACCCTTTTGTAAGGCGGTTTATATTTTCAAGTTGCTTTCATATTTATATTTATTATTTTAATGATCTAAAAATATTCCTATAAGCTCATTACTACATTTGGCACATGAATAAACCAAGAAAAATTGATGCTTAGTAATTTGCTAAAGAACACATAGCTGATTACAAGACAAAAGTAGAGTGAACTCCCAGCTATCCAGCCTGTTTCCTTTCCACTGAAACCTGAGCAGCAAGATAGTTTACAGTAGCATGGTAAGTTGCAGAATTTATGACAGAGTTCAAACTGGAAGATTGCTTGAAGCAAAAATTCTCTATGTTTGCTTATGTTAAAGTAACTTAATATTTATTGAGTGTTCATGTTGTTTATAAAACATGATGCTAGTTATTGTTGGGAAGGGGAGATTTCAAAGAATAACTCGATACCTTCTCTCAAGACGCTTGATATATTTTGAGAAGAAAAATTGTTATTTATGTAACAGAATATTGAGAAACTAGAAAAATTCCTAAATAAGTGGATGAAATAGGAAATGATAACAAGGAAATTAAACAAGCTAAACAATTTGGACAGTTGCGGCTGGCTTGTAAATAACAAATCATCTTTCCCGAAACCAAGGACACTGAAGGCAAATGGTTAAAGCCTCCCCAATTAAAGAATGCAGGAAAGGAGGGGGTAAGGAGAAAGGAAAAAAAGGACAGTTTTATTTTACTTCCTAAACAGAAAAGCCAGCAATCTCGGGACTTGGCAAGATAAAGTTGCCAGGTGCTTCTCATGAATTCTGGGAAGGCTTTAGCAAAGTAAAATGGCACCTTGAGAATTAATTTGTACCAAAATATCTGGCAAAGGAATTTTAAAACCTATAGACAAAAAGGAATAAAATATTAAACCTTTACCAGGTGGGGACTTCCAAATTAGTTGGGAAGTCAATCTGCACCTTATAGGGCAGATATAGTTTGATAAATTTGCTTGCTTTGCTTTTTTGATAAATTTGTTTTGTTATAAAGAAATCATTTGCTATCACTTGTTTGAAGTCTTTACTGAAAGACTGACAAGAACCCAGGAGGGGACAGCCCTACCCCTCCAACTCACAGGGACTGTCGGATAACACCTTTTCTGGTGTTTTGGGGATGCCTATAACATTTCTGTGGTTTTTATTTCTTAAGATCCTCTTCTTCTTCTGGCCTGAAAATGTAGAAACTGCACAAATTTCAGTCCTTGGTCATCTCTTAGATTTACTTTCTTTAAGTTGAGTCATTTTTATGGCATTGACTATCAATCATAATCCCCAGCTTTAACTTTGGCCTGCACCTCTTACCCATTATTCACATTCAGGGCCATTATTTCCAACCATCCATAAGACATTGTTCCTTGGAATTTTTGCCATCTCCTCAAACTCAATAGGTCAAAACAAAACTAAGCATACTCAACACTCCCTATTTCTCTCCCCAAGTTACCTAATTCCAGGAATAGCAGTAGCATCACAGATTTCACAGGTTCAAAATTTCAGAGATATTGCTGACATTTCTTTCTTATGTTTCCTGTATCTAATCATTCACCTACTTCCACATCTATTATTCCTTTTAAATGTTTCTTGAGTTCTTATAAAGTCAATTTCCACAGCTATCAACCTAGCCTAGAGCTTCATTAAATTTTACTCCCATATCCATTTTTCCCAAGGTGCAGTCAGAACTATGAAACTGTCAGATTCACATTCTCAAAATGTTTTTCATCACTTATTCAAAGTTTGCTAATAAGATTTCCCATTAAAAAGTGCCTGGAATTCAATGTCTAATAATCTTGTCTTAAATTTCTATCCAAATTCATTCCCTATTATTCTTCAACTCAATCCCTTTACATAGCAGAGCAGGCTCCTTGGTGAACCCTGCAGGTACAACGGTAAGTTTCTCAAAGGCAGGAACTAAACTGTATTGAGCTTAACCAATATTTATTTACTGGATTGTTATTATTTGAGATATTTTCATAAGAACATAAAAAATAGATCAAAGTAGTAGTCTATGCAGAGCTATATTTTTTGGGAGATTATGATAGTTTTCTTACATGACAATAAATGCACAAGGTTGAATATATACCTTAAGGATCATTGTCATTTCCTTAATCCAGGGATGGGAGATTTTTCTCTCTGCCAAGGGTCATTTGGATGTTTATATCACCATTCACAGGCCATACAAAATTATCAACTTAAAACTTAGCTGGCTATATTTGGTTAAACATTTCATTAATTCACCCCTAATGCCTTGGCAGGTTCAGATTAAATGTTTTTGCAGGTCTTATATAGACCGTGGTCCAGACATTCCCCACTCCTGCTTAATTCCTTATTGTCACCAATGATGCAGCAAAGGCAAATTTATAATTTCCCGCACCATGGAAAAAATCTTGATTTTATTCCAGATAACTAGTTTCTAAACACATAAAAAATTTGATTAAAGGCAGGAGGGAAAAGGTAATAGAAAATGAAATTGATAGTTCTAGATTAGGCAGACACAGATTAGACTTAACCAGCAAACTTTATTTAACCTACCATTCTTTTGGGGCTCACTGGCTCCCAGGCTGATTTTATTTTATTTGCTGGAACTGATGGGTATACAATGCCATCCCAAGTTCAGGTTTAGTTATATTTTGTTTTTGAATAATTACCTGATAAATATATGGTGTCATGGCCTCTCTCTGGATTTCAAAGAAATCAGACCACTGGAAGGCAGAACAACTGAATTCAAAATTCTAAGATTTTTTTTAGGTACTAGTGGAACCCACAAACCATTTCTTTACCCTTGAAAACAGCTTCTATGCTGCTGAGAAGAATGTGCCTGGCCAACAATTTTAATTAAAATATATGAAGTGTTGGCTCTAAAACTGGTTTATGTCAGATATGTCTAAGATACTAAATAGACATTGAAATTTCATTATAGTTCTGAGAGCTTTCTATTTTTGGTCTCTATTCATAACTTGCCAATTTCTAGTTGTATGGTATGTTTACAGAATATTTCTTAGCCTCTCTGAGTCTATTTCCTTATTCACAAAAACAAGGATAATAACACCCCATCTAAAGTGTAGAATATTGAGAAGTTCAAGAGGGATAATGAATATAAAACTACCAGATAATTTTTCACTGGTTTACCTTCAGCAGTCACTATAAATTTTCTTTCAATAGTGAAGGAAATTGCTATTACAGATTACAGAAACTCTACTAAGGCTTTAAAATAGGATTTTAAAATATGCCCTACATGTCCAACTTAATTTTACAGGTGCTGGAGACTGGGGGAAGATATTCACTGTATTTTGCTACATTGAGCCCCTACCTAGCAGAAGCACTGAGCAGACTGATTGGATTATCAAATCCCTGACCAATAAAAAAGGCAGAAATAATTCAATTCATACTGGCAGCCTAATTTAAGGCAGGTAGGGTAGATCCCCAAACTCCCAGAAGTTTGCTAAAATCAACAGAATTTTACTACATATAGCTCTAGTCCTAGCAATGAAACATTGAATATCCTTACCTGCTAATTTCAAGGTTGACACTTCAGAGTCCTTTTGAACTCACTCTCAGAAAACTCCAAGTCTTCAGTAAATCCAATCTGTTTCTCAGAGAACTAAGCTGTCATTGGTGACCTCTAAAGTGAATCTAACCACTCCAGAGGGTCCTGAAAGCGCAGTTCATTGACAGGCAAGCTTCTTTGAAAACATGGGTTGCTGTTGTTTTTAATAGCAGAGAGGGTAGAGCACATGTCAGCCAAATGTATATAGATTCTTCTTCCTCTTTCAGATTAGTTTTCAAACTGTTTTAAGTACGCCCAAGTTTTACTTCTCTGGTGCCAAATGGGGGAGGGAAAGGAAGAGGGAGGTAAGAAGAATAGAAACTGGAGACTTGCAGGTTATTTTGTGTGCACTGGTAAATGAACTTTTATCCTTAGCTCCAGCAACAGAATCTTCAGGAAATCACACAGCTGCTGTGAGATGGGAAGCAAGAAGGAATATATTCTATCCAGCTTAGTTCTCTCTGACTTTTATGACTTGGGGGTGGTTAGACAATTTGTAGACGGAGAAAGATAATCCTATTGGTATATAGTAGTTTGTCATTATGTGAAACTTGACCTTAGACAAGATAAATTAATTCTCTCTCTTTCTCTCCCTCCTTCCCTCTTTTTTGACACTCATGGCTCTGTTCACATTCTAAAAAAGCTTTTCTTTTCTGATGCCTTAAGTTCTGAAAAATAATTGCCTTAGTTTGAGCTTTGTTTTCTGAAATTGCCATGAAATATATTACCTCCACTGAATTAAAAGTGGGTTGTATTTGTCACACTGAGAATAGTCTGGAATGTTTGGGCTTGCTGTCAGTGGTTCTGTGTTAGGAATTTGGAATCTAAGTTAATGCTCTTGAGCTTTGGTTAGGTTCTGGAGTATTGTTGGAGCTATGAGATTCTCTGTATGACTTCTGGAAGATAGGGACATGGCAATATGCTACATGCTGATTTGAGTTTGATGTAGCATCTTGATGTTGTGAACCAAATGAAGAGGCCCTTGATGTGAGTTGTTTACATCAATTATATTGAGTTATATTATACTAGAGTCCCAGTGCACAATATTTGTGCACTGGGAGTGGGGATGGGGTTCTGCAACCCAACCTGAGCCCTCTCGCAGTCCAGGACCCCTTGGGGGATGTCAACCTACTGGCATAGGCTTGCTCCCCACACTGCCGTGAACCTAGCTTTTGGCTGAGCAGCACTCAGGGGAGGGCACTGGCCACTAGGGTACAGCTCCTGTGTTGAGTGTCTGCCCCCTCATGGTTAGTGCACATCATAGTGACTGGTAGTTCTGCTGTTTGGTTGGTTTGCATATTAGGATTTTATTATATAGAATAAGATGGTCTATATGGGTTAGGCATATTTATACTAATTTTAACACTTTAAAAACATGGCCAGATAACTAATAACTAATTTGATTATACTCAGTAAAATATGAGCCCAGCAACAGCTCTTTGGCCTACTACATGAGGCAGGGACAAAGCCATTTATCTAGTACTAAAGGCTCGGTGCATGAAATTCATGCATGGGGAGAGGGTGTCCCTCAGCCCAGCCTGCACCCACTCCAATCTGGGACATCCCTCTCACAATCCAGTACTACTGGCTCTCAACTGCTTGCTTGCCTGCCTACTAAATTGCCCCTAATTGCTTCTGCCTGCCAGCCTGATCACCACCTAACCACTCCCCTGTCAGCCTGATCAACACCTAACTGCTCCCCTGCCGGCAAAATTGCCCCTAACTGCCCTCCTTGCAGGCCTGGTCACCCCCAACTGTCCTCCCCTGCAGGCCTGGTTACTCTCAACTGCCCTCCTCTGCCAGCCCGTTCATCCCTAACTGCCCTCCCCTGTAGGCCTGATCGCTCACATCTTGTAGTAGTCATCTTGTGTCCACATTGGGGCAGCCATCTTGTGTGTTAGAGTGTCTGTCAATTTGCATATTATATCTTTATTATATAGGATTTGCATAATTATAGTATTATCTCACACCCAACCTGGCTCCAGGGCTCTAAGGTTTCTGAAATATTCATCTTTGTTCATAGGATTCTTGGTTGTGGTAGTGGTTGGGAAAAAAGGCCAATAAACCAAATCAAAGGGGTAGATAATATTTGGACCCAAGACCAGACACTTTAATCATCTCTGGGGATTTTTACTAACTAAAGATACACTATAACTCAAATTTTTTCAACTAAATTTGGGTTCAAAGAGATCTAGAGGAAAGTTCATAAGGGAGAGAAAGGGTTAGCTATCACTTGCTCTCCAGTCTGGATTGTTATAGCTATCTTAAGCTATGGTAGAATGGCAGTTCATACTCAGGAAAGGAAGGAAAGAAAAAAGAACTAGGCCTTTCACCTTCAACATGGCACCACAGCAGCCATGGAAGAGAGGGGATGCCCTGTGTTGCTTCTCTGTCCTTCCCTACTCATTTCCTTCCTTAGCTGCTTCTCTACTTTCTGAGTGAGAGGAAGGGCAGTACTCCAATTAGATCTTTGCCTTATACAGCTGCATCAATTTATACCATGTTTACTATAATTGACAGAATATTTTAAAAAATCGTATTTCCTTACCTCTACATCATTTCTTCTACTTTCTGTACATCTTCATTACATACTTATCCTCATATTTTCTGGCATTTAAGTAAATGGTGAAATGCCCAGACTGAACTCTCTGCTTCTATCTCTAAACTTTTTCTTCTTTTCTCAGACTCTGTCAGATATTACTTTAATAATGAGGTTGAGAGTACCAAGTAGGAAAGGGCGAGAGAGTAGAAGAATAAATAATTTTAAAATATAATTTTATTGATTTTAGAGAGAGGAATGGAGAGGGAGAGAAGAACAGAAAAATCAATGATGAGAGTGAATCATTGATCAGCTGCCTGCGGCACACCCTCTACTAGGAATCGAACCTACAACTCAGGCATCTACCTTGACCGGGAATCATACTACAACCTCCTACTTCATAGGTCAATGCTCAACTACTGAGCAAAACTGGCTGGGTAATAACGTAATTTTGTGGGGACTCTGTCTTAGTGAAGGACAATTTGGATAGAAGGTTAAAGGATTTCCATTGACACAATTTTCATAACATTAATAATTAGCCATAGGATTCATAGTTTACATAAGCCAATAGAGCTGAAAAGAGGCCTTTAAAAATGACTCCTTTAGACATTTTCTTGAGTCACCAGCTCATTGTGTTCCTACCTGTTAACTCATTGCTTTGTTTGCTTTGTCAAATGAATAAATCTAGTCTAAATGTCTCATGTTACTGATGAAGAGACAGGCCAGAGAGAAAGATATTTTCTCAAGACCTATTTCCTTTATCATAAAAATCAAGAGGAATGCTTTTTTTTTCTTTTAGAACTGAAATTGTTTCACAATCAATATTAAAGGGACTTTGGAATTCCAAAATGGTGACAGAGTAAGTTATACTGGCACTCTCCCTGGACCAGACTTGATTTATAACTAAAATAAAGAAAAACCATTCTGAATGATCAAATGAAGACTAGCTGGAGAGAACCTTTGATAAACAAGATGGAAAGTAGATACCTCATAGGGCGAGTAGAGGTGCAAGAGGGCTGCTGGTCTCCTACAGACAGCAGCTGAAGTCCCAGAGGTATAGTTCAGCTGTGGGAGGTTTCCACAGAGAACTCTGGGTTCTAAACTTTAATCTGGGCTCCCCACCTCAGAGCACCAGAACTGAGAAAGGTGACCATATAACACCTGGGTTTGAAAATCAGTGAGGTTGCTGTCTTCCAGGGAGAGATGGCTAGAAATGCAGGCATGATTTTAAAGAGACAATGCACAATCACTCACTTTGGCCTCTGCCTGATGGAGCTCAGAATGGACTAGAGCTGTGTGAGGAGAAGCCAGGGTTGTGGCTCTGGGGATAGAACTCAGAAGGCAGGTGCCCCAGTTTTCTGGGCTGTCATTCCCTCATACTGCAGAGGACATCTTTCTCAGGAAGACCATTACTATCCAGGCAGCTTTTGCTTGCAAGAGAAGAAATTGCACCACCTTGTTGGAAAACCTCTTGTGAAACGCTGTAGAGTTTATGCCTCGCTGTTGTCTATAGCTTGAGGCTCATTAAGACTGAATATAACAGAAAATCTACAGCTGTGCCACCCACTGAACAACTGTGAACCCCAGAACACCGGTCCCCAATTGGCACAAATACTTGGATTCAGAGGAACTCCACATTGCACACAGAAAGGTCAGATTTTCCCTGGGATAAGGAGAGAGAGAACTACATAACCAGACACCCAGAGAAGAGAGAGACAATGGACAGACAAAGAAACAGCCTGCATATGAAAGAAAAGCAGGCAACATCAGAAAAGGAAATAAATGAAATAGAGGCAAGCAACTTGTCAGAGAAAGAATTCAGAGAAATGATCATAGAGTGGCTGAAAAGAATGGAAGACAAATTTGACAATATGAATAAGAACCAAGAAGAAATGAAGAAGAAGCAAAGAGAAATAAAAAATGACATCACTGCTGTAAAGAACTCAATAGAAAACATCAAAAGTGGACTAGAAGAAGCAGAGGACTGCATCAGTGAGCTAGAAGCCAAGGTAGGAAAAAAATACCCAAGTACAGCAACTTCCAGAAAAAAAAATTAAAAAGCAAGAGGAGAGCCTAAGGGAACTTTGGGATAACACAAAACAAAACAGCATTTGCATAATAGGGGTTCCAGAAAGAGTGAAAATTGAGCAAGGAATAGAAAACCTGTTTGAAGAAATAATGATAGAAAACTTCCCTGATATAGGGAAGAAAAAACCCATACAAATCCAATAAACTCACAGAGTCCCAAGCAAAATGAACCCCACCAAGGCACATTATAATTAAATTGGCAAACACCACCAACAAAGTAAGAAACTTAAAAGTGGCCAGAGAGAGACAGAAAGTTACCTACAAAGGAGCCCCCATCAGACTAGCAACTGATTTCTCAACAGAAACTCAGCAGGCCAGAAGGGAATGGAATGAAATATACAAGGTCATGCAAAGCCAGGGTCTGAATCCAAATATACTGTATCCACAAAGGCTATCAATCAAAATTGAAGGTGAAATCTGGAGCTTCAAAGACAAAAAAGGACTAAGGGAGTTTATTGCAACCAAACCAGCACTGCAAGAAATACTAAAGAGTCTTCTGTAAAAAAAAGAAATAGAAAGTGAAGAAGGAACATGAGGGTAAAGATTAAAAATGGTGACAAATAAGTACCTATCAATAATAACTATAAATGTAAATGGATTAAATGCTCCAATCAAAAAACATAGGGTAACAGATTGGATAAGAAAACATGACCCATATATCTGCTGTATATAAGAAATCCACCTCAGAAGAAAAAATGCATACAAACTGAGGGTGAAAAGATGGAAAATATTTTTTAAGGGGAATGGAAATTAAAAGAAAAAAAGCTGGGGTAGCAATACTTATATCTGAAAAATTATATCTCAAAGTGAAGGACATAACAAGAGATAAGGAAGGCCACTTCATAATACTGAAGGGAACAATCCAACAGGGAGAAATAACTCTGGTAAACATAAACACACCCAATATAGGAGCACCCAAATACATAAAAAAACTCCTAGAGGATATCAAGGGAGAGATTGACAGGAATACAATCATAGTGGGAGACTTTATTTTTTAATTTATTTTATGTTATTTTTTTAGATTTTTTTTATTTCTTAATTTTCTATACATATCTCCCCATTGCACCCCTCCCTCCAAGGGATAACCCAACCTCCCAGTGTCTATGTTCATTGGTTATGCTTATATGCATGCATACAAGTCCTTTGATTGATCTCTTATCTACCTCACCTAACTTTAACCTTCCTGCTGTAATTTCACAGTCTGTTTGAAGCTTTACTGCCTCTGTATCTATCCTTTTGTTCATCAGTTTATAATGTTCTTTATTATCCACAAATGAGTGAGATCATGTGATGCTTCTCCTTCATTGACTGGCTAATTTCACTAAGCATAAGGCTCTCCAGTTCCAACTAGGTTGCTGCAAATGGTAAGAATTCCTTCTTTTTAATGGCAGCATAGAATTCCATTGTGCAGATGTACCACCGTTTTCTGATCCACTCATCTGCTGACGGGCACCTAGGCTGTTTCCAAATTGTAGTTATTGTAAATTGTGCTGCTATGAACATAAGGGTGCATAAATCCTTTCTGATTGGTGTTTGTAATTTCTTAGGATAAATTCCTAAGAGTGGGATTACAGGGTCAAATGGGAGATCCATTTTTAGTTTTTTGAAGAAACTCCATACTGTTCTCCACAGTGGCTGCACCAGTCTGCATTCCCCCAACAGTGCACAAGGGTAACTTTTTCTCTGCATCCTCGCCAACACTTGTCGTTTGTGGATTTGTTGATGATTGCCATTCTGACCGGTGTAAGATGGCATCACATTGTCGTTTTGATTTGCATCTCTCTGATGATTAGTGACTTTGAACATGTTTTCATGTGTCTTTTGGCCTTCCTTCTGTCGTCTTTCGAAAGGTTCTATTTAGGTCCATTGCCCATTTTTTATTGGATCCTTTATCTTCCTTTTATTAAGTTGAATAAGTTGGCTGTATATTTTGGAGATTAAACCTTTATTAGTGATAACATTCCCAAATATGTTCTCCCATACAGTGATCTTTCTTGTTGTTTTGTTGATGGTTTCTTTTGCTGTGCAAAAGCTTTTTATTTTGATGTAGTCCCATTTGTTTATTTCGTCTTTAGCTTCCATTGCCTTTGGAGCAGAATCAGCGAAGAAGTCCTTTCTGCATATGTCTGAGATTTAGCTGCCTGTGGATTCCTCTAGTATTTTTATGTTTTCCCTTCTATTGTTTAAGTCCTGTATCCATTTTGAGTTTATTTTTGTATTTGGTGTAAGCTGGTTGTCCAGTTTCATTTTTTTGCATGTATCTGTCCAATTTTCCCAACACCATTTATTGAAGAGGCTCTCTTGGCTCCATTGAATGTTCATGCCTCCTTTGTCAAATATTAGTTGAGCATAGTGGTTTGGGTGGATATCTGGGTTCTCTATTCTATTCCATTGGTCTATATGTCTGTTCTTGTGCCACTACCAGGCTGTTTTGAGAACAATTGCTTTGTAGTATAGCTTGAAAACTGGCATTGAGATCCCACCTACTTTATTTTTCTTTCTCAGAATTGCTGTAGCTATTCGTGGTCTTTTTTTTTTCAGATGAATCTTTGAAGAATTCTTTCTAGGTCTGTGAAATATGTTATTGGTATTTTAATGAATAGTGCATTGAATCCATAGATTGCTTTGGGTAGTATGGACATTTTAATGATGTTGATTCTCCCAATCCATGAGCATGGTATGCTCTTCCATCTGTTAGCATCTTCCTCTATCTCTTTTTTCAGTGTCCTGTAGTTTTCTACATATAGGTCTTTTACATCTTTAGTTAGGTTTATTCCTAGTTATCTTATTTTTTTTTTGGCGCGATGGTAAATGGGATTGCTATTTTAGTCACTCTCTAATTTCAATATTAATGTATAGAAATGCCACAGACTTCTTAGCATTAATTTTGTATCCTGCTACATTGCCAAATACATTAATTAACTCAATTAGTTTTGGAAGGGAGTTCTTTGGGTTTTTTATGTACAATATCATGTCATCTGCAAATAAGGACAGCTTTACTTCTTCTTTTCCAATTTGGATGCCTTTCATTTCTTCTTCTTGTTTAATTGTAATGGCTAATACTTCCAGTACTATGTCGAAAAGGAGAGATGACAGTGGGCTTCCCTGTCTTGTTCCTGTTCTTAGGGGAAATGGTTTTAGTTTTTGCCCATTGAGTATGATATTACCTGTGGGTTTATCATATATGGCTTTTATGATGTTGAGGTATTTTCCTTCTATTCCCACTTTGCTGAGAGTTTTTATCAAGAAAGGGTGTTGGATTTTGTCAAATGCTTTTTCTGCATCAATTGATATGACTATGTGACTTTTATCTCTCAATTATTTTATGTGATGTATCACGTTTATTGATTTGCAGATATTGTACCATTCCTGCATTCCTGGGATGAATCCTACTTGGTCATGTTGTGTGATCTTTCTGATGTGCTGCTGGATCCGATTTGCTAGAATTTTGTTGAGGATTTTGGCATCTATGTTCATGAGAGTTATTGGCCTATAATTCTCTTTGTGTTGTCTTTATCTGGTTTTGGTGTTAGGGTGATGCTGGCTTCATAGATGGTGTTTAGAAGTGTTCCTTCTTCTTGAATGTTTTTGAATAGTCTGAGTTGGATAGGTTTTAATTCTTCCTTGAATGTTTGGTAAAACTCTCCATTGTAGCCATCTGGTCCTGGGCTTTTATTTGCTGGAAGCTTTTTGATGACTGCTTCAATTTCTTCCATAGTTATTGGACTATTGAGGTGTTTAGATTCCTCCTCATTGAGTTTTAGAAGGTTATATTGTTCTAGAAAAATGTCCATTTCTTGCAGGTGGTCCAATTTGTAGGAATAGAGTTGTTCATAGTATTTTTTAACAATCCTTTATATTTCCACAGTGTCTGTGTTATTTCTCCTCTTTCATTTCTGATTTTGTTTATTTGGGTCTTCTCTCTTTGCTTCTTGGTGAGCCTGGTTAGAGGTCCATCAATCTTGTTTATCCTTTCAAAGAATCAGCTCTTGGTTTTGTGGATCTTTTGAATTGTTTCTTTGGTCTCCAAGTTGTTTATCTCCGCTCTGATCTTCACTATTTTCTTCCTTCTGAGTACACTGGGCTTTTCTTGTTGCTCTCGTTCTAGCTCTTTGAGTTGTAGGATTAGGTAATTTATTACCATTGTTTCCTGTTTTTTGCAGTAGGCTTTTAGGGCTATGAACTTCCCTCTCAAGACTGCTTTCACTGTGTCCCATAAATTTTGCATTGTTGTGTTGTCATTTTCATTTGTTGCCATGATGTTTTTTATTTCTTCCTTGATCTCTCTGGTTACTCGGTCATTGTTTAATAGCATGCTGTTTAGTCTCCATGTGTTTGATTTCTTTCTATTGTTTTTATTATAGTTGATTTCCAGTTTTATGCCACTGTGGTCTGAGAAAATGCTTGATATGATTTCTATCTTCTTGAATTTGAAGAGACTTTTCTCATGACCCAACATATGATCTATCTTTGAAAATGACCCATGTGCACTGTAGAAGAATGTATATTCTGTGGCTTTGGGGTGAAATGTTCTGTAGATGTCACTTAATTCCATCTGGTCTAGTGAGTCATTTAGGATTGATGTTTCTTTGCTGATTTTTTGTTTAGAGGATTTGTCCACTGGTGACAGTGGGGTATTAAAGTCTCCTACTATGATTGTATTGCTGTCAATCTCTCCCTTAATATCCTCCAAGAGTTTTTTTTTATGTATTTAGGTCCTCCTATATTCGGTGCATATATGTTTACCAGAGTTATTTTTTCTTGCTGGATTGTTCTCTTTAGTATTATGAAGTGGCCTTCTTTATCTCTTGTTATGTCCTTCACTTTGAGATCTCATTTGTCTTATATAAGTATTGCAACCCCAGCTTTTTTTTTCATTTCCATTTGCCTGAAATACCATCTTCCATCCCTTCACCCTCAATCTGTGTGCATCTCTTTTCCTGAGGTGGGTTTCTTGCAGAGAGCAGATACATGGATCATGTTTTCTTATCCAATCGGTTAACCTATGTCTTTTGATTGGAGCATTTAATCCATTTACATTTAAAGTTATTATTGATAAGTACTTATCTGTTGCCATTTTAGTCCTTACCCCCGAGTTCCCTCTTTGCTTCCTCTTTCTTTTTATTACAGCAGACCCTTTAATATTTCTTGCAATGCTGGTTTGGTGGTAATATATTCCCTTAGTCCTTTTTTGTCTGTGAAGCTTCTGATTTCACCTTCAATTTTGATTGAGAGTCTTGCAGGGTACAGTATTCTTGAATTTAGACCCTTCCTTTGCATGAATTTGTATATTTCATTCCATTTCCTTCTGGCCTGATGGGATTTGTTGAGAAGTCAGTAGCTAGTCTTATGGGGGTTCCTTTATAGGTAACTTTCTGTTTCTCTCTGGCTGCTTTTAAGGTTCTTACTTTGTCGTCAGTGTTTGCCAATTTAATTATAATGTGCCTTGGTTTCGGTTTGTTGGGGTGAATTTTGCTTGGGACTCTGTGAGCTTCTTGGATTTGTGTGGGTTTTTTCTTTCCTATATTTGGGAAATTTTCTATCATTATTTCTTCAAACAGGTTCTCTAATCCTTGCTCAGTTTCCACTCTTTCTGGAACCCCAATTATGGGGATGTTGTTTTGTTTCATGTTATCCCAAAGTTCCCTTAGGCTCTCCTCTTGCTTTTTAACTTTTTCTTCTTTCAGCTGCTATACTTGGGTATTTTTTCCTACTGTGTCTTCTAGCTCACTGATGCGGTCCTCTGTTTCTTCTAGTCTACTTTTGATGCTTTCTATTGAGTTCTTTATAGCAGTGATGTCATTTTTCATTTCTTCTTGAGTATTCTGCACCTCCTCTAGGTTCTTCTGCATTTCTTCTTGCTGCTTCTTCATTTACTCTTGGGTCTTCTTCATTTCCTCTTGGCTCTTACTCACGTTGTTGATTTTGTCTTCCATTCTTGTCATCCACCTTATGATCATTTCTCTGAACTCTTTCTCTGGCAGGCTTATTTCTGCTTCTATTTCGTTTACTTCCTTTTCTGGTGAAACCTGCCTTTCTGTCTTATGTGGGCTGTTTCTTTTTCTGCCCATCATCTTTCTTTTCCGGGTGTCTGGTTATGTAGTTCTCTCTCCTACATTGATTGAAATGCAGAAACTACAACAGGACCAGGTCCAGCACACAAGGCACTTTCGGTGTGCTGTGTGGATCTCTGATTCCACCACGTGTCTGAGCTGATTGGAGAGCGGAGTTCTGGGTCCCCGGGTCCCGGCTGCTCGATGGGTGCCCCAGCCGCAGGCTTCAGACCGCCGCAGACATCCACCTCCCTCTGCAAGATGGCGCGGTCTCTGCTTTTGCGCTAGTGGCTTCGGCAGACAAAATCCCCTTGGCAGTGGGGCTGCCTGGCCAGGAGAGCCCTGTCCAGCAGTCCCCCACCTTCTCCTGGAGGATAACTGACTCTTAACTTGCCAACAAACACTCCCAGTGCGACTCCCAGCTGCTCTCTCTCCCTCTGCCCGGCGACAAAGCTCCAGACCCATCTGTCTACTCCTCCGCCATTTTTCTACCCCCTCAGTGTAAATGCATTTAAATTGTTCTTTTCTGAAATGTCTATTTTATTTTAGTTATATAAAATATCAATAAGAAAAATAAAATCAATAAAAAATCATCCATGATCTCACCATGGTAAATTAATCCAGTTTTAACATTTGTGTGTGTGTGTGTGTGTGTGTGTGTGTGTGTGTGTGTGTATGTGTGTCTGTATCCTATATAATAAAAGAGTAACATGCAAATTGACCGTACCTTCACTACACTCATCAGCCATGCTCACCAGCCATGCTCACCAGCCAATCAGAGCAAGTATGCAAATTAACTCAACCAAGATGGCTACAGCCAGAGAGAGAGCAGGAGAGAGGCTTGGGTTGTCCCTGGCTATGGAGGATGTCAAACTTTCCACAAACCCTGGCCGGCCCAGGCCTCTGCTTAAGGCAACAAAGTTTCAATGACTGTGTGAGCTTGGCTCTGCTCCAGGCTACAAAGTTTCAATTGTAGAAGATAAATAAATCCCAGATACCAGGGCCTCTGCTTGGATTGCTGGAGGGGGTGGGTGGCTGGCCTGCAAACCACCACAGACCCCTCACCCAGGCCATCCCATGCCCCAAGGGAACACCCATGCTGATTTGGGACACCTTTCAGGGCAAACCAGCTGGCCCTCACCCATACACCAGGCCTCTATCTTATCTAATAAAAGAGAAATATGCAGATTGAACATCACTCCAACACACAAGATGACTGCCCCATGTTGTCAAAAGATCTTGCGCTCACGTGGACACAAGATGGCCACCACAAGATGGCCAGCAGGGGAAAGCAGTTGGCATGGACCAGGCCTTCAAGGGAGGGCAGTTGGGGGCGATCCAGCCTACAGGGGAGGGCAGGTAGGGGTGACCAGGCTGGCAGAGGAGGGAAGTTGGGGGTTTCTGGGCCTGCAGGGAAGGGCAGTTGGGAGGGGGGACCCAGGCCTGCAGGGAAGGGCAGTTAGGGGCAAACAGGCTGGCAGAGGAGCAGTTAGGTATCAATCAGGCTGGCAGGGGAGTGGTTAGGAGGTAATCAGGCTGGCAGGCAGGAGTGGTTAGGCTCAATCAGGAAGGAAGGCAGGGGAGCAGTTGGGAGCCAGCAGTCCTGGATTGTGAGAGGGATGTCCGACTGTCCGTTTAGGCCTAATCCAGGTAGGATCCCTCAAGGGGTCCCAGATTTGAGAGGGAGCAGGCTGGGCTGAAGGACACTCCCCACCCCCATGCATGAATTTTGTGCACCGGGCTTCTAATATATATATTGATTGATTAAGGTGTAACCTATGTGTCCTTATTACCCCATTACTCCCCATCTCCCCCACTCATGCCCTCACCTTTTTTTCATAATGGCATTACATTATTATGGGAACCATGCCAGTTCCCTGGATAAAGAAGGCCATTGGGATCACAAAAGCCTTGGTTATCAATACACCAGGATGGCCAAAGGCCACTCTGGGTATGTACCTAAATGGAATGTTCAAGGACTCTGACCCTGGGAATCCTAATCAGACCAAGATACCATGAACGAGTGCAATGACACATGCTACACTGTGCCCTTCTGTAGCAAATATGATTGATGTAACTATTGGCACCAAGCCTTCTTTGTCTAAATAACATAAAAATAGGTCACTGACCAGCTAGTTGGCTGTAGTAGGCTGGAGTCGGCTGAGGCTGGAGTGAGAAAAAGTCTGCTAGAGAGAGCAACTAGGTTGGAGTGTTTGAGGAAGACTGCTAGAGAGAGCAGCTAGGATGGAGTGGATAAAGACATCTGATAGAGAGAGCAGCTGTGCAGGAGAGACAGGAGAAGCTGCTAAACTCGAGATCTCAGATACTGCTACAATGTGAGGTAGTGAGTCTAGGAGGCAGCGTGCGGTTGCTCAGATGATGGTTGTGGGTACAGAGACTGATGATGCTTTATGGGAAAGATATACTACTTGCGTGTTCACTAGTCGGTGTCCAGCTGCCTGTTTGTATGGACTTTGCTGTGAGGATTGTTCTTGTCTTCTGGCTCTATGGCCACTGGCTTCAACAATAAAGACTCATTCTTATACTCCTATAATTTTACATCTCCTTCTCCATCTCCCAAGACCCTCTGCCATGCTCTGACCAGTCTCAGAACAACTTAGAGCACCAGAGCTCATGCAGAGCTCCTGCTGCATGCTCCGAAAAGCCTAATAATAAAAGCCCAGGGTTGTAACTTGTAACAACCAATCACAACCAAAGGTTGACCAACCTGGAAGTCAGTGCTGGGTTGCTGTGATGACCTTTACAGCAGCTGCCCCATGCTATGGGCTCAACTGGTCAGCTCATCCAGCCCACAGGAGACTGGCAAACTGCAGCTGAGAAAAAGCAGTGAGCCCAGGCCAAGCTGTCCTGTGATCAAGGGGCGAACAGTCCAGGCTGAGCTGCCCCTCAATAACAGGGCAGAGAGCCTCAGCCGAGCCACCCCTTGATCATGGGGCGAACAGGCCAGGCTCCGTTTCCCCATGATCACAGGGCGAATAGGCTAGGCAGATCCCGGCCAAGCTGCCCCACATCCCCAGGTGAAGAAGCTGCTCCGCTGACCAACCTGCACTAGAGACCTTGTTGGGCACATGGCCGGGAGTCTGGGGCCTCTAGCCTGCAGCCAGGGGAAGTATCCCTCTCCCCAGAGTTAGGAGCACCAGCCCAGGTCTACCCAGCAGCTTGGTCCTAACTGTGGGGGTGAGTTCCTGCAGGCTGGGTTTGATGCCCACACATTAGCAGTAGGAGACCAGTGCCTTTGTTATTGCTGCATGTTTGGATTTTAATTGGACAAATGCCTGGTGTCCCAGGCACCAGCTTAGCAAAAATCTTTTAGAAGGAGAATTCTGTCTGGGTTTCCTCATATTCACTCAGCCCCTACTTACCCCTCTGTAAAGGCACAGAACAAGTGAGGCCCCTTAAATAAAATTCAGAGGTCTCCAGCAATAGTGGGCCTCTCTCATCACAGTCATTTGGACTGGATGATATTTGAATATTTATCTAGGCACCATGATAGAGAAACACAAGTTTAAGTCATGCCCTTAAAAAATTCACAATCTTAGTGAGAGTGGATGATGAAAGTGCAGCAATAACACTAGAATGTAAGGTAACAATACAGAAAGGAACAGAAGCAATTGATAGGATGATTTTCCAATAATTAGTACAAAGAATATGTGTTGTGAATTAAATAAAAAAATATGTGTGGAAGTAGCTGCTTCATGAGTATGGCATCTCTTCCTATTTTAAAGGAAGCTGAGTTCCATGTGAACTGTGTACTGTGCTATGATATCTAAGGCACAGGACAAGGGAGGCCCTAAATGTACTATGCTTTGATATTTGAGTCATTCTTTATTGTCCAATGTAATTTATTTCTGTATACCTCAGTTTTGAAATAGTTAAATTAGTAAACTAATATATCTTGCTATAAGATATTACTAGAAGATCAAATGATCAGGTGACATTTATTGTTATTTTCTATAAATGAACACAATCTCTGGTATACTAAAGTGATAGAGGACCTACAGGCTTGGTTACAAGTGAGGCTTACTATCACAACCAAAATTTATTGCTTGAAAAAAAAAAGCAGAGAGCCAATTAGAAACTGAACCAAATATAAGCCCTTGAAGGGCAAATGTAAATTGGATAAGCTTTGCCTTTACAAGAGCAAGAAGAAAAATTTCAGATGCAAGCATGAAAACCACATTGCATTCACTCTACGTAGCTGTTAAAGAAAAAGAATAATACTATGAAAAAAACTTAATACAGATTGTAAAGACATTTGTTCAAAGAGGATTTCCTAGAGTAGGTGATATTTCAGTTAATTTTTTTAAAATGTAAAGAGGTTAGATAGATAAGAAAAAAGTGTAGGAGTCCTGAATTGCAGAGGGTGCAGGCAGGGCTGAGGAAACCGCGCCCTCCATACACTAATTTTGTGCACTGGGCCTCTAGTTATATATAGTGTATCAACATGTTATTTCTATTTAGCATTGTTTATCAACCTGTTATTTTAATTTATCAATGTGTTATTAATTTGTGTTGATAACATTAAATATATTCTTTCTCCTTTCTCTCTGTTTATTTTCATGTAAAAATTTTTTTATGGTGCTAAACCATTTGTAGACAACCTGATTTTGGACCATCTACAGAGAAACTTCCTTACTGCAATAAAGTTAGACCTCTATATAAAATTCATAGAATAAAAAAACAACAACACCTAAGGTAAAAACAAACAAACAAAAATTAGAAATGCTATATGTGCTTGTCTGAGGAACCAATGGGGAAAAGTAACCATTTGTGGAATAATGACTGAATTTCTCTAAATCGGAATCCTGCCCAGGAAGAATGGTATGGCAGTCTACAGAGTTTAGGTTGGCCTCAAAGAGCTGGTACCTCCACTGTTCCTGTTCCTCCATGTCCCCCTGCATGCACCAGACAGTGTATGGTGCAGAGAGTTCTTCCCCCAAATAAGGCAGAAGGGTGTAACCCCCTTTCCAGTCATACAGCGAAGTGGAAAACTGGATGTTAAATTTTTTTAACATTAAAATTTTATTTTGGGATCATTGTAGACTCACATTCAGTTGTAAGAAATAATATAGAGAGATGCTGTATACTTTTACCCAGTTTCTCCTAATAGTAACATCTTGCAAAACTATAGTACAATATCTCAACTAGAAGCAGCTACTTCCACACATATTTTTTTATTTAATTCACAACACATATTCTTTGTACTAATTATTGGAAAATCATCCTATCAATTGCTTCTGTTCCTTTCTGTATTGTTACCTTACATTCTAGTGTTATTGCTGCACTTTCATCATCCACTCTCACTAAGATTGTGAATTTTTTAAGGGCATGACACTGATACAGCCAAAAAAAAAGAAAATTTCCATCACCACAAAGATTCATTGTGTCCTTTTATAGCCACACCCACTTTGTTCTTGCCATTATCCCTCAATCTCAGGCAACCATTAATGTTTTCAACATTTCTATAATTTTGTCATTTAGACAATGTTACATAAAGTGAAATCATACAGTATGTAAAGTTTTGGGAATAGCTTTTTCTAACTCAGCATAATTTCTTGGAATTTTATTGAAGTTGTTTATCAATAGTTCAATCCTTTTTATTGCTGAGTTTATTTCAATGTTTTGGATGTGCCACAATTTGTTTAAATCATTTACCTGTTGAAGGATATTTTGGTTGTCTCCAGTTTTGGGTTCTTTGGAATAAAGCTGTTATGAACACTTGTGTACAAGTTTCTGTATGGATATAAATGTTCATTTCTGTGGGATACATGGCTTAACGTGAGATAAATCCAGGGAGAATCAACATCTTTACTATGTTTAGTTTTTCAATCTATGAACAAGATAATGTCTCCCCATTTACTTAGATATTTTTTATTTCATCAGCATTTTATTATTTTTAGCACATATATCCTATACATGTGATTTTAGATTCATACTTAAGTACTTAATTTTGTTAGGAGTAATTATAAATGGTATTGTGTTTTAAAATTTCATTTCAATATATTCATTCCTAATATACTAGAGGCCCAGTGCATAAAATTCATGCACTGGAGGGAGTCCGCTCAGCCCAGCCTACATTCTCCCCAATCTGTGACCCCTCAGGGGATGTCTACTGCAGGTTTAGGTCTTATCCTGGGGATCGGGCCTAAACCGGCAGTTGGACATTTCTCTCACAATCCTGGACTGCTGGCTTTCAAAAAATTTTATTTTTCAGTAAGAGTTAAAATTTAATCACTCACCTGCCTGCCTGGTTGCCCCTCACTGCCTCCCCGCCTCTTATTGACCCTGCTGCTGATGTGGTTGCCCCCAACTTCAACCCCCATTGGCCTGGTCTACCTCAACAGCCCCTTTTACCAGCCTGGTTATGCCTCATGGCCCCCCGGCCAGCCTGATTGCCCCACACAGCCTGTTGTTCAGTCATTTGGTCATCCCTCACTAACCCCCTTGCAGGCCTGGTTGTAGGCAGCCATCTTGTGAGGGTGTGACAGTCAATTTGCACATTACCTCTTTATTATATAGGATAAAAAGCACTTGATTTGCATTCATTAATCCTGTATTCTGTAAAATTACTAAATTAATTAGTTCTAGGATCTATTTTGTCCAGATTTCATGTTATTTCTATGTAAAAAATTGTATCATTTGTAAATAGGCACAAATTTAGTTCTTTTCCAATCTGTATGCTATTTATTCCTTTTTTCTTGCTTTCTTGCAGTGGGCAGAACTTTCAGTACTATCTATAAAACCCTAATATGCAAATAGACTGAAGGGCAGAACAACTGAACAACCAAACAACCAGCCTCTATGATGTGTGCTGACCACCAGGTAGTGTGTGTGGAACATGGTGGGTGTCATCAGTATGTGGCAGAGTGCATAATCTGGTGGGCATCAGCTGCTGCAGGACGGTTGAGCAGGTGAACAGGGGCACCAGACCAAGGTGGGGTGCTGGTTGCTGTCATTGAGGTGAGCCTCTGGTGGTTATTAAAAATTCTTTGCTCCCACGTACTACTGTCCCACCTAGTGCTCACACCTGCTGTGGGCACTGGCCCCACTTACACCTGCTGCCAGTGCCGGAGCCACCACTGGAACCCACTCCTGGAACCTGGGGCCAGTCCTGATCACTCGACACTGTCAGCACGTGTGAGTGGCAGCTGCTGGCCCAATCGCTCCTGAGGGCTTCTCCACATCTCCCTGCTCCTAAGGGGCATTCAGGATAGCAGCTGCCACTGGCACCCACTGATTGCACCAGCCCCTCTCACATCTGCTGCTGGTGACTGCCCCAATCACTCTGCACTATCAGCACATAGGAGTGGCAGTGGTGGGAGCAACAGCTGATGCCCACCAGGGCTGCCAGCAGACAATGGACCTGGGGCCACTGTGGGAGGGGCCAGGCAGGGGCACAGAGGATGAGCTGAGACCCACCCCTGTGCCCACTGCAGCCTCCCAGCCCACAGTTCCTTTTAAGATGCATGAATTTGTGCACTGGGCCCCTAGTATTAAATAAGAGTGATGAGAGTTAACATGCTGGACTTGTTACTGATATTAGTGGGGGAAGCAGTCAATCTTTCATGACTAGACATGATGTTACTTGAAGGCTTTTTAAACATTTCTATATTATATTGAAATAATTACCTCTGATTACTTTATATTTTATTTTAAAGTTTTAGCATTTAAAAATTTTATTTTTCAGTAAGAGTTAAAATTCAATATTATTTTATAATAGTTTTAGGTGTATAGCACAGTGGTTAGACAATCATATAATTTATGAAGCGCTTTCTCCAATAATTCTAATACCTACCTGACACCATATAGAGTTATTACAATATTATTGACTATATTCCCTATACTGTAGTTTATGTTCCCAGGACTATTTGTAACTATCAGTTTGTACTTAATCCTTTCATGTTTTCACCCAGGCCCCTAAACCCCTTCTCCTCTGGCAACCATCAGTTTGCAACCTGTGCCTATAAGTCTTTTTCAATTTTGTTTGTTCATTTATTTTGTTCTTTAGATTCTACTTGTAAGTAAAATCATATGGTATATGTCTTTCTCTGACTTATTTTACTTAGCATAAAACTATCCGATTTGCTAGAATTATGTTGAGGATTTTGGCATCTATGTTCATGAGAGATATTGGCCTATAATTCTCTTTCATTATGTTGTCTTTATCTGTTTTTGGTACCAGGGTGATGCTGGCTTCATAGAAGGTGTTTTGAAGTGTTCCTTCTTCTTCAATGTTTTTGAATAGTCTTAGGAGGATAGGTTTCTATTCTTCCTTGAATGTTTGGTAAAACTCTCCTGTTTAGCCATCTGGTCCCGGGTGTTTATTTGCTGGAAGCTTTTTGATGACTGCTTCAATTTCTTCCATAGTTATTGGACTATTGAGATGTTTAGATTCCTCCTCATTGAGTTTTGAAGGTTATATTTTTCTAGAAAAATGTGCATTTCTTGCAGGTTTTCCAATTTGTTGGAATAGAGTTGTTCATAGTATTTTTTAACAATTTCCACAGGGTCTGTTGTTATTTCTCCTCTTTCATTTCTGATTTTGTTTATTTGGTCTTCTCTCTTTGCTTCTTGGTGAGACTGGCTATAGGTCCATCAACCTTGTTTATATTTTCAAAGAATCAGCTCTTGGTTTTGTGGATCTTTTGAAGTATTTCTCTGGTCTCCAAGTTGTTTATCCCCGCTCTGATCTTCACTATTTTCTTCCTTCTGCTTACACTGGGCTTTTCTTGTTGCTCTCATTCTACTCTTTGAGTTATAGGGTTAGGTAATTTATTACCATTGTTTCCTGTTTTTTGCAGTTGGCTTGTAGGTCTATGAACTTCCCTCTCAAGACTGCTTTCACTGTGTCCCATAAATTTTGTATTGTTGTGTTGACATTGTCATTTGTTGCCATGATGTTTTTTATTTCTTCCTTGATCTCTCTGGGTACCCGGTCGTTGTTTAATAGCATGCTATTTAGTCTCCATGTGTTTGATTTCTTTATATTGTTTTTATTATAGTTAATTTGCAGTTTTATGCCACTGTGGTCTGAGAAAATGGTTCATATCATTTCTATCTTCTTGAATTTGAAGACACTTTTCTCATGACCCTACATATGATCTATCTTTGAAAATGACCCATGTGCACTGGAAAATAATGTATATTGTGTGGCTTTGGGGTGAAATGTTCTGAAGATGTCCATTAATTCCATCTGGTCTAGTGAGTCATTTAGGATTGATGTTTCCTGATTTTTTGTTTAGAGGATTTGTGCAATGGTGACAGTGGGGTATTAAAGTCTCCTACTATGATTGTATTGCTGTCAATCTCTCCCTTAATATTCTCAAAGAGGATTTTTATGTATTTAGGTGCTCCTATATTGGGTGTGTATGTGTTTACCAGAGTTATTTCTTCATGTTGGATTGTTCTCTTTAGTATTATGAAGTGGCCTTCTTTATCTCTTGTTATGTCCTTCACTTTGAGATCTAATTTGTCAGATATAAGTATTGCAACCCCAGCTTTTTTTTTTCATTTCCATTTGCCTGAAATACCATCTTCCATCCCTTCACCCTCAATCTGTGTGCATGTCTTTTCCTGAGGTGGGTTTCTTGCAGACAGCAGATATATGGATCATGTTTTCTTATCCAGTCGGTACCCTATGCCTTTTGGTTAGAGCATTTAATCTGTTTTACCTTTAAAGTTATTATTGATAAGTACTTATCTGTTGCCATTTTTAGTCCTTACCCCCGAGTTCCTTCTTCGCTTCCTCTTTCTTTTTATTACTGCAGACCCTTTAACATTTCTTGCATTGCTGGTTTGGCGGTAATATATTCCCTTAGTCCTTTTTTTTTGTCTGTGAAGCTTCTGATTTCACTTTCAATATTGATTGAGAGTCTTGCAGGTTACAATAATCTTGGATTCAGACCCTTCCTTTGCATGACTTTGTATATTGCATTCCATTCCCTTCTAGCTTGATGAGTTTCTTTGAGAAATTAGTAGCTAGTCTTATGGGGTTCCTTTGTAGGCAACTTTCTGTTTCTCTCTGGCTCCTTTTAAGATTCTTACTTTGTCTTCGGTGTTTGCTAATTTAATTATAATGTGCCTTGGTGTCGGTTTGTTGGGATTAATTTTGCTTGGGACTCTGTGAGCTTCTTGGATTTGTGTGGGTTTTTTCTTTCCTATATTGGGGAATTTTTTGTCATTATTTCTTCAAACACGTTCTCTAATCCTTGTTCATTTTCCACTCTTTCTGGAACCCCAATTATGCACATGTTGTTTCATTTCATGTTATCCTAAAGTTCCCTTAGGCTCTTCTCTTGCTGTTTAACATTTTTTTCTAGAAGCTGCTGTAATTGGGTATTTTTTCCTACCATGTCTTCCAGATCATTGATGCAGTCCTCTGCTTCTTGTAGTCTACTTTTGTTGCTCTCTATTGAGTTCTTTATAGCAGTAATGTCATTTTTCATTTATTCTTGATTGTTCTGCATTTCTTTTAGTTTCTTCTGCATTTCTTCTTGCTTCTTCTACATTTCCTCTTGGGTCTTCTTCATTTCCTCTTGGGTCTTCTTGATTTCCTCTTGGCTCTTACTCTCAATGTCGAATTTGTCTTCCATTCTTTTCATCAACTTTATGATCATTTCTCTGAACACTTTCTCTGCAGGCTTATTTCTGCTTCTATTTCATTGACTTCTTTTTCTGGTGATACCTGCCTATCTGTCGTATGTTGGCTCTTTCTTCTTCTGCCCTTGGTTTTTTTTCTCTGGGTGTCCGGTTATGTAGTTCTCTCTCCTCCGTTGATTCAAAGGCACAAACTACAACACAACTCGGTACAGCACACAAGGAACTGAACAGAAATGTATTCAGTATGTTAATAATCACCAATAAGTTGAGCACCAATGAAAGACAAATTAGGGGTAAGTAGAGAAAGAAGAAGAGGAAAATTAGGGAAAAAGAAAGGAAAGAAGTGCCAAAATCAAATTGGGAGAGGGAGAAAAAAATAAATGAACAAAAAATAAAATAAAATAAAATAAAATAAAAGGAGAAGAAGAAAAAGAAAAGAGAAAGGGAAACAAAGTCAGAGAGAAAAGAAAGCGGACAAGGGAGAAAATGGGAACAAAATATAGATGTCAGGAGAAAACTCCAATATAACAGTCACTAATCCCAATAAAAGCCAGCAACCCGTACCTAGAGATTAATACAAACTGCAAATAACAACTGGTATCAAGGGAGGTGAGGAAAAAGAGAGGTAAAAAGCAAAGCAAGGAAAAAGCAAAATAAAACAATTAGAATAAGCTAAAACAATCCCACAAAAAAGTTCAAAAAATCGATTTAATTACTGTTCAGGCAAATAGCAACAAAAGGACATAGAGAAAAAACAACTTTTTTGGCTAGTGAAGACAAGAAGAGAGAGGTTTTTATGGACTTGTCGTAAGGGATTTGAAATTAGATATATAAGTGGGGTGAAATTTTAACCAGGTAAAGAGAAAGAATAGGGAGAATCTAAAGTTGGAAAAGGGAAAGAGAAACAAGACAACAAAATGGGGAAAGTTAGGAGGAAAGTGTTGGCATAAAGGTAGTGTTGAGTTGGAGTAAAATTATGCTAAAGGAAAGATGAAAATAGAATGTAGAACTCTAATTCTGAAGTGAAATAAAGAGAAAACAAAATGACACTTGTTTTTTTTCCAAAAAGGTATAATACTAGTAGTAATTAATAATACTAGTTGAAAACAAAAATGTAATAATTAAAAAGGTAAAATCAATTGTGGCGGAAAGAAAAAAATTGTCTTTTAATTAAAATATGTAAAAATGAAAAATAAAAAAAAATAAAAAAAGAAAAGAAGGAAAATAAAAAAAAATAGAATGGTCATTCCCTTCCACTATTATTGTGCTTGGCACTCCTGTTTCCCAGTAGGGAAGGTATTGCAGTTCCCTGTGTTGCACTGTTGACATTTTAATCTCTTCATTCATTTGTGGTTATATGAGAGTCAATTTGTGTTTCATCCACTGGGTGGCAGTGTTTCAGAATTGATCTATGTTTCAAAGCACAGGACCTCTCTAGGCTGTGCTCAGCTCCTGCTACTCTGTGGTTCTCAAAGCCGGTTTGTGGGGATTTTGCAGCCAGGACACTGTAATAACTCCCAGGCTGTCCCTCTGCCTCAGATAAAAAACTAGTCGTTTTCCAGAGCTCCCCTCTCTTAACAGCTCAGAGAATTTGCCTCCACACTTAGGGATCATGCCCTGCCCTCCTCCACGGATCTCTCCAGAGGCAGCTTTCCTGCAGCCCGGCTCCCACAATGTGCGCATCTCTGTTCTGAGGGGCAGGAGACCTTTCCTTATCCCAGGCGAAATCTGACCTTTCCGTGTGCCCTGTGGATCTCTGAATCCGCCGCGTGTCTGTGCAGATTGGAGAGCGGTGTTCTGGGTCTCTGGCTGTTCAGTGGGTGTTTCAGCCAGCCGCAGGTTTCAGACCGCCACAGACATCCACCTCCCTCTGCAAGATGGCGTGGTCTCCTCGTTCGCGCTGGTGGCTCTGGCCGACAAAAACCCCATGGCAGTGGGGCTGCCTGGCCAGGAGAGCCCTGTCTAGCAGTTCCCAGCCTTCTCCTGAAGGATAACTGACTCTTAACTTGCCAACAAACACTCCCCGTGTGATTCTCAGCTGCTCTCTCTCCCTCTGCCCAGCGACAAAGCTCCAGACGCATCCGTCTATTCCGCCATCATTTTTCGAGCTCCCCTTCCATGGTAATATGTTCAAGTTTTTTTTGCTCATATTGAAATTTCATTGTTCATTTTATTATTCTTGAATTGTAAGTATTCATTGTTTATTTTGTGTCATTGTCCTTTATTAGATAGCTTGTTTGCAAACATTTTCTCAGACAGAAGCTTGATTTCTAATTATTTGGCAGTGTCTTTCACAGAGAGGAAGATTTTTTCTTTTGACTTCCTTTATGCATTATTACACCCCCAATTCCTTCCCTTTGGTAATTACAATACTATTATGTGTGTCTACAAGTTCCAATTTTATATCCCACCTAGGAGTGAAATGATAGGATTCTTAGCTTTTCCTGACTGACTTATTTTGCTTAGTGTACTATTCTCCAGATTTTCACAAATGGCAGTATTTTATCCTTTCTTTGGCTAAGTAGTATTCTATAGTATATATAGGGTTTTCCTAAAATATGCACTCATACTTTGAATACTTATAAAGGCAGTGTTTATTAAAATACTTTTCATTTTCAGAATTGAGCTATCAGCTGTAAAAATGTGTATTAGTTTACATTTTAGGGGGACACCCTATATGTACCACATCTTCTTTACCTAACCATATAACGAAACTTCAGTTGTTTCCATGTTTTGGCTACCATTTATAATGCTTTAGTGAACATAGGGGTGCATAAATCTTTGTGAATAAATATTTTTGAGTTTTTAAATTATATACCTAGGAGAGAGGTTTCTGGGACATATGGTAACTCTATTTTTTATTTTTTGAGGAACTGCCATAATGTTTTACATAGTAACTATACCAGTGTATATTCCCACCAGCAGTGAATCAGGATTCCTTTTTTTCCACAACCTCTCCAACACTTGTTAATACCTGTCTTGTTGATAATAGTCATTCTAACAGGTGTGAGGTGGTATCTCACTGTAATTTGTATTTGAATTTTTTAATAGCTAGTGAAGTTGAATATCTTTTCATATATCTGTTGTTCATTTGTATGCCTTCTTGGGAGAAGTATCTGTTTAGGTCCTATTCCCATTTTTTAAATTGTGTTGTTTGCTTGGCGTTGAGTTGTATGAGTTCTTTATATATTTTGGATATTAACCATTTGTTGGAGCTGTTGTTTACAAATATCATCTCCCATTCAATTGGTTGCCTGTTTATTTTGTTGACAATTTCTTTTGCTTGTTATTTTGACATAGTCTCATTCATTTATATTTCCCTTTAGTTCCCCTGCCTTCGGGGGACAATTCATTAAATGTTCTCTAAAACTGAGGTCTATAAGTTTAGTATCTATATTTTCTTTTATATAATACTAGAATCCCAGTACACTAATTTGTGCATGAGTGGGGTCCCTTGGATTGCCCAGCGATCTGGCCAATGAGAGCTGTCTTGCCCAGTCCCCAATCAGCACTGACCAGGGCCTTTTGGCAAGGGATAGAGACTAAGGAACATTGGCCAACTGGCTGGAGAGAGGGACCATGGGAAGTTGGCCAGCTGCAGAAGGTTCCCTGTGGGAGCACACTGACAACCAGGAGCCAGATTCTGCATTGAGCACCTTCCCCCTGGTAGTCAGTGCATATCATAGTTACCAACTGGTTTTCTGATCATCGGTCATTGGTTGTAACGGTCGCTTAGACTTTTATATATATAGATTTTCAGAGCTTAAATGTATGTGTTTGATCAATTTTTGAATTTTTGTACATAGAAACTAACTGCAATCTAGTCTCATTCTTTTGTATATGACTTTCCAATTTTTCCAGCACTGTTTAGTGAGGAAGCTTTCTTTCCTACATTGTTTGTTTTTGACTTTTTTTGTCAAAAACTATTTGCCCACATACATGTGGATTTATTTATGGATTCTTAATTCTATTCCACTAACACGCTGTTTTTATTATTAGAGCTCTGTAGTATAATTTGAAGTCAAGTAGTGTGATACCTATGGCCTCATTCTTTTTTTTTTCAGTATTGATTTGTGCTTCCATACAAATATGATTATTTTTGGTACTATTCTTTAAAAGATATAGTTGGTATTTTGATGGGGATTGCATTAAATCTGTATGTTGCTTTGGGTAATATGAACACTTTAACTATGATGACTCTATCCATGAACACGGAACATAATTCCAATTTATTGGCCTTTTTCAATCTCTTTCCACTGTGCTTTATAGTTTTACTTTGTAAATTTCTAGGGATTTTATTCTTTTGGATGCAATTGCAAAAGGAATTGTGTTTTTAAGGTTCATTTTCTGAAATTTTATCATTAGTATACAGAAAAGTGATGCATTTTCATTAATCAATTTGTATCCTTCAATTTTCCTGTATTTGTTTATTGCTTCTAGTAGTGATTTGGTCAAGTGTTTATCATTTTCTATATACAGATTTATGTCATCTGCAAGAAGTGACACTTTTACTTTTTCATTCCCAATTTGGATTTCTTTTATTCATTTTGTCTGATTGCTCTGACTTTGATTTCCAGTACTATCTACACTAATGAAAGAGAAACATGCAAATTAGCCATCACTCTGCTATGCCCACCAGTCAATTAGGGGGGATATGCAAATTAAGAGAAAGATGGTGGCTGCCCAGTTGCTCCAAGCTTTGAGTGGCTGGAAGGGGCAGGATGCCTGTTATGAGAGGGAGGGTGGGGGTTGAAGGGATCTATCTATAGGAGCGGCACTCTGGCCATAGTGAAGATGAAGATGGCAGACTCTGGCCAGCGTCTGAAGTGAAACAGTGAAGATGAAGATGGCGGACTCTGGCCTGAATCTGCAGCAAAGATAGAAGACTCTAGCCAGATTCTGCAGTGAAGATGAAGGATGCACACTTCGGCTGAAGAAGTCAGACTCCAGCCAAAGTAGGCAGACTCTGGCCAGAGCAAAGACCTGGGTCCCAGGTGCTGGAAGAAAACCTGTGCTGGAGGCCAAGGAAAGGAAGTCTTATTGCACGAATCTCTTCATGCAATGGGCCTCTAGTATTTAATAAGAGTGGTGAGTGTGGCCTTTCTTTCTTTTTTTTAAAATTAATTTTTTATACATATCTTCCCATTGCCCCCCCCTCCCACCCAGGCATACCCCAACCCCCCAGTGTCGATGTTCATTGGTTATGATTATATGCATAGATACAAGTCCTTTGATTGATCTCTTATCTACCTCACCTAACTTTAATCATCCTGCTGTAATTTCACAGTCTGTTTGAAGCTTTACTGTCTCTTTATCTATCCTTTTGTTCATCAGTTTATAATGTTCTTTATTATCCCCCAGTGAGTGCAATCATGTGATGCTTCTCCTTCATTGACTGGCTTATTTCACTAAGCATAAGGCTCTCCAGTTCCAACCAGGTTGCTGCAAATGGTAAGAATTCATTCTTTTTAATGGCTGCATAGAATTCCATTGTGTAGATGTACCATAGTTTTCTGATCCACTCATCTGCTGACGGGCACCTAGGCTGTTTCCAAATTGTGGCTATTGTAAATTGTGCTGCTATGAACATAGGGGTGCATAAATCCTTTCTGATTGGTGTTTGTAATTTCTTAGGATAAATTCCTAAGAGTGGAATTACAGGGTCAAATGGGAGATCCATTTTTAGTTTTTTGAGGAAACTCCATACTGTTCTCCACAGTGGCTGCACCAGTCTGCATTCCCACCAACAGTGCACAAGGGTTCCTTTTTCTCCCCATCCTCGCCAACACTTGTCGTTTGTTGATTTGTTGATGATTGCCATTCTGACAGATGTGAGATGGTATCGCATTGTCATTTTGATTTGCATCTCTCAGATGATTAATGACTTTGAACATATTTTCATGTGTCTCTTGGCCTTCCTTCTGTCGTCTTTTGAAAAGGTTCTATTTAGGTCCGTTGCCCATTTTTTTTATTGGATCCTTGATCTTCTTTTTATTAAGTTGTATAAGTTGGTTGTAGATTTTGGAGATTAAACCTTTATCAGTGATAGCATTTGCAAATATGTTCTCCCATGCATTGATCTTTCTTGTTGTTTTGTTGATGGTTTCTTTTGCTGTGCAAAAGCTTTTTATTTTTATGTAGTCCCATTTGTTTATTTTTTCTTTAGCTTCCATTGCCTTTGGAGCAGTATCAGTGAAGAAGTTCTTTCGGCATATATCTGAGATTGTGCTGCCTGTGGATTCCTATAGTATTTTTATGGTTTCCCTTCTAATGTTTAAGTCCTGTATCCATTTTGAGTTTATTTTTGTATTTGGTGTAAGTTGGTGGTCCAGTTTCAATTTTTTGCATGTATCTGTCCAATTTTCCCAACACCATTTATTGAAGAGGCTATCTTGGTTCCATTGAATGTTCATGCCTCCTTTGTCAAATAATAATTGAGTATAGTGGTTTGGGTGGATATCTGGGTTCTCTATTCTATTCCATTGATCTATATGTCTGTTCTTGTGCCACTACCAGGCTGTTTTGAGAACAGTTGCTTTGTAGTATAGCTTGAAGTCTGGTATTGAGATCCACCTACTTTATTCTTTTTTCTCAGAATTGCTGTAGCTATCCATGGTCTTTTTTGTTCCAGATGAATCTATGAAGAATTCTTTGTAGGTCTGTGAAATATGTCGTTGGTATTTTAATGGGTAGTGCGTTGAATCTGTAGATTGCTTTGGGTAGTATGGACATTTTAATGATGTTGATTCTCCCAATCCATGAGCATGGTATGCTCTTCCATCTGTTAACATCTTCCTCTATCTCTTTTTTCAGTGTCCTGTAGTTTTCTGCATAAAGGTCTTTTACCTCTTTAGTTAGGTTTATTCCTAGGTATCTTAATTTTTTTGGTGCGATGGTAAATGGGATTGCTTTTTTAGTTTCTCTTTCTATAATTTGACTGTTAGTGTATAGAAATGCCACAGACTTCTTAGCATTAATTTTGTATCCTGCTACATTGCCAAATTCATTAATTAAGTCAATTAGTTTTGGAATGGAGTCCTTTGGGTTTTTTATGTACAATATCATGTCATCTGCAAATAAGGACAGCTTTACATTTTCTTTTCCAATTTGGATGGCTTTTATTTCTTCTTGTTGTCTAATTGCAATGGCTAATACTTCCAGTACTATGTCGAACAGGAGAGGTGAGAGTGGGCATCCCTGTCTTGTTCCTGTTCTTAGGGGAAATGGTTTTAGTTTTTGCCTATTGAGTATGATATTAGCTGTGAGTTTATCATATATAACTTTTATGATGTTGAGGTATGATCCTTCTATTCCCACTTTGCTGAGCGTTTTTATCAAGAAAGGATGTTGGATTTTGTCAAATGCTTTGTCTGCATCAATTGATATGACTATGTGATTTTTATCTCTCAATTTGTTTATGTGATGTATCACATTTATTGATTTGCGGATATTGAACCATCCCTGCATTCCTGGGATGAATCCTGCTTGGTCATGGTGTATGATCTTTCTGATGTACTGCTGGATCCAGTTTGCTAGAATTTTGTTGAGGATTTTGGCATCTATGTTCATGAGAGATATTGGCCTATAATTCTCTTTCATTCTGTTGTCTTTATCTGGTTTTGGTGTTAGGGTGATGCTGGCTTCATAGAAGGTGTTTGGTACTATTCCTTCTTCTTGAATGTTTTTGAATAGTATGAGGAGAATAGGTTTTAATTCTTCCTTGAATGTTTGGTAAAACTCTCCTGTGTAGGCATCTGGACCTCGGCTTTTATTTGCTGGAATCTTTTTGATTACTGCTTCAATTTCTTCCACAGTTATTGGACTATTGAGATGTTTGGCTTCCTCCTCATTGAGTTTTGGGAGGTTATATTTTTCTAGGAAAATGTCCATTTCTTACAGGTTGTCCAATTTGTTGGAATAGAGTTGTTCATAGTATTTTTTAACAATCCTTTGTATTTCCACAGGGTCTGTTGTTATTTCTCCTCTTTCATTTCTGATTTTGTTTTTTTGGGTCTTCTCTCTTTGCTTCTTGGTGAGCCTGGCTAGGGGCCCATCAATCTTGTTTATCCTTTCAAAGAACCATCTCTTTGTTTTGTTGATCTTTTGAATTGTTTCTTTGGTCTCCGCTCTGATCTTCACTATTTCCTTCCTTCTGCTTACACTGGGCTTTTCTTGTTGCTCACATTCTAGCTCTTTGAGTTGTAGGTTTAGGTGATTTATTACCATTGTTTCCTGTTTTTTGCAGTGGGCTTGTAGGGCTATGAACTTCCCTCTCAAGACTGCTTTCACTGTGTCCCATAAATTTTGTATTGTTGTGTTGTCATTGTCATTTGTTGCCATGATGTTTTTTATTTCTTCCTTGATCTCTCTGGTTACCCAGTCGTTGTTTAAAAGCATGCTGTCTAGTCTCCATGTGTTTGATTTCTTTCTATTGTTTTTATTATAGTTGATTTCCAGTTTTATGCCACTGTGGTCTGAGAAAATGCTTGATATGATTTCTATCTTCTTGAATTTGAAGAGACTTTTCTCATGACCCAACATATGATCTATCTTTGAAAATGACCCCATGTGCACTGGAGAAGAATGTATATTCTGTGGCTTTGGGGTGAAATGTTCTGAAGATGTCAATTAATTCCATCTGGTCTAGTGAGTCATTTAGGATAGATGTTTCTTTGCTGATTTTTTGTTTAGAGGATTTGTCCACTGGTGACAGTGGGGTATTAAAGTCTCCTACTATGATTTTATTGCTGTCAATCTCTCCCTTAATATCCTCCAAGAGTTTTTATATGTATTTAGGTGCTCCTATATTGGGTGCATATATATTTACCAGAGTTATTTCTTCTTGTTGGATTGTTCCCTTTAGTATTATGAAGTGGCCTTCTTTATCTCTTGTTATGTCCTTCACTTTGTGATCTAATTTGTCAGATATAAGTATTGCAACCCCAGCTTTTTTTCATTTCCATTTGCCTGAAATACCATGTTCCATCCCTTCACCCTCAATCTGTGTGCGTCTCTTTTCCTAAGGTGGGTTTCTTGCAGACAGCAGATATATGGATCACGTTTTCTTATCCAATCGGTTACCCTATGTCTTTTGATTGGAGCATTTAATCCGTTTACATTTAAAGTTATTATTGATAAGTACCTATCTGTTGCCATTTTTAGTCCTTACCCCCGAGTTCCTTATTCGCTTCCTCTTTCTTTTTATTACAGCAGACCTTTTAACATTTCTTGCATTGCTGGTTTGGTGGTAATATATTCCCTTAGTCCTTTTTTGTCTGTGAAGCTTTTGATTTCACCTTCAATTTTGATTGAGAGTCTTGCAGGGTACAGTATTCTTGGATTCAGACCCTTCCTTTGCATGACTTTGTATATAGCATTCCATTCTCTTCTGGCCTGACGAGTTTCTGTTGAGAAGTCAGTAGCTAGTCTTATGGGGGTTCCTTTGTAGGTAACTTTCTTTTTCTCTCTGGCTGCTTTTAAGATTCTTACTTTGTCGTCGGTGTTTGCCAATTTAATTATAATGTGCCTCGGTGTCGGTTTGTTGGGGTTCATTTTGCTTGGGACTCTGTGAGCTTCTTGGATTTGTGTGGGTTTTTTCTTTTCTATATTGGGGAAATTTTCTGTCATTATTTCTTCAAACACGTTCTCTAATCCTTGTTCAGTTTCCACTCTTTCTGGTACCCCAATTATGCGGATGTTATTTTGTTTCATGTTATCCCAAAGTTCCCTTAGACTCTCCTCTTGTTTTTTAACTTTTTTTTCTAGAAGCTGCTGTACTTGGGTATTTTTTCCTACCGTGTCTTCTAGCTCACTGATGCGGTCCTCTGCTTCTTCTAGTCTACTTTTGATGCTTTCTATTGAGTTCTTTATAGCAGTGATGTCTTTATTCATTTCCTCTTGTTTATTCTGCACCTCCTCTAGTTTCTTCTGCATTTCTTCTTCATGCTTCTTCACCTCCTCTAGGTTCTTCTGCATTTCTTCTTGCTGCTTCTTCATCTCCTCTTGCGTCTTCTTCATTTCCTCTTGGCTCTTACTCATATTGTCAAATTTGTCCTCCATTCTTTTCAACCACAATATGATACATTCTCTGAACTCTTTCTCTGGTAGGTTTATTTGTGGTTCTATTTCGTTTACTTCCTTTTCTGGTGAAACCTGCCTTTCTGTCTTTTGTGGGCTGTTTCTTTTTCTGCCCATGGTCTTTCTTCTCTGGGTGTCTGGTTATGTAGTGCTCTCTCCTACGTTGATTGAAAGGCACAAACTACAACACGACCAGGTACAGCACACAAGGCACTGAGTAGAAATGTATTTAAGATGTTAATAATCACAAATAAGGAGACCACCAATGAAGGACAAATTAGGGGTAAATAGAGAAAGAAGAAGAGGAAAATGAGGAAGAAAGAAAAGAAAGAAGTGCCAAAATCAAATTGGGAGAGTGAGAAAAAAAAGATAAATAAATGAACAATAAAATAAAATAAAATAAGAAAATAAAAAGGAGAAAAAGGAGAAGGAAAGAGGAAGAGAAAAAAGTCAGAGAGAAAAGAGAGTGTATAAAAGAGAAAAGAGGAACAAAATATAGGTGTCAGGAGACCACTCCAATAGAACAGTCACTAATCCCAATAAAGGCCAGCATCCAGTACCTAGAGCTTAATGCAAATTGCAAATAGCAACTGGTATCGAGGGAGATGAGGGTAAAGAGAGGTAGAAAACAAAGCAAGCAAAAAGCAAAATAAAACAAGTAGAATAAACTAAAACAGTCTCTCAAAAAATTTTTCAAAAAATCGATATAATCACTTTTCAGGCAAATAGCAACAAAAGGACATAGAGAAAAAACAACTTTTTGGCTAGTGAAGACAAGAGGGGAGAGGTTTGTGTAGACTTTTAGTAGGGGATTTGAAATTAGATATATAAATGGGGTGAAATTTTAACCAGGTAAAGAGAAAAATAGGGAGAATCTAAAGTTGGAAAAGGGAAAGAGAAACAAGACAGCAAAATGGGGAAAGTTAGAAGGAAAGTGTTGGCATAAAGGTGGAGTTGAGTTGGAGTAAAATTATGCTAAAGGGAAGATGAAAATAGAATGTAGAACTCTAATCCCGAAATAAAATAAAGAGAAAAGAAAATGACACTTTTTTTTCCAAAAACGGTAAAGTACTAGTAGTAATTAATAATACTAGTTTAAAACAAAAATGTAATAATTATAAAGGTAAAATCAATTGAGGCAGAAAGAAAAAAATATTCTTTTAATTAAAATATGTGAAAATGAAAAATAAAGAATTATAAATTAAAAAAAAGAAAAAAGAAAAAAGGGAAAATAAAAAAAAAAGAAGAAAAATAGAATGGTCCTTCACTTCCACTATTATTCTGCTTGGCACTCTTGTTTCCCAGTAGGGGAGGTATTGCAGTTCCCTGTGTTCCCTTCTTGGTGTTTTAATCTCTTTATTCTCTTGTGGTTATGCGAGAGTCAATTTGTGTGTCATCCATTGGGTGGCAGTGTTTCGGAATTGATCTCTGAGACAAAGCACAGGACCTCTCTAGGCTGTGCTCAGATCCTGCTACTCTGTGGTTCCCAAAACCAGTTTGTGGGGTTTTGCAGCGTGGACACTGCAATAACTCCCAGGTTATCCCTCTGCCCCAGATAAAAAGAAAAAAAAAAAGAGTCGTTTTCCGGAGCTCTCCTCTGTCAACAGCCCAGAGGGTCTGCCTTCACACTCAGGGATCACGCCCTGACCACCTCTGCGGACCTCTCCAGAGGCAGCTTTCCCGCAGCCCGACTCCCACAGTGCGAGTCTCTGCCCTGCGGGTGTAGGCGACCGCACCCTGGCCCAGGCTAAGTCTGACCCTTCCGCGCGCCCTGTGGATCTCTGAATCCTCCGCCTGCGCGTCTGTGCCGCCTGGGAAGCTGCGCTCTGGGTCCTGGCTGCTCTGTGGGTGCCTCCGTCAGCCGCAGCTTTCAGACCTCGGCAGACATCCACCTCCCCCTTAATTCAGGCGCAATCTGACCTTTCCGTGTGCTCTGTGGGTCTCTGATTCCGCAGCGTGTCTGCGCCGATTGGAGAGCGGAGTTCTGGGTCCCCAGTCCCTGGCTGCTCGATGGGTGCCCAGCCGAAGGCTTCAGAGCGCCGCAGACATCCACCTCCCACTGCAAGATGGCTCGGGCTCCGCGTTTGCGCTGGTGGCTCCAGCGGACAAAAACCCCATGGCAGTGGGGCTACCTGGCTGGGAGAGCCCCTTCCAGCAGTTCCCCGCCTTCCCCTGGAGGACAACTGACTCCTAGCTTGCCAACAAACACTCCCAATGCAATTCTCAGCCGCTCTCTCTCCCTCTGCCCAGCGACAAAGCTCCAGACGCGTCGTCTACTCCGCCGCCATTTTCTCCTCCGAGTGTGGGCTTTCTTGTCTTATTTCTTATTTTAGAGGAAAAGCTTTCTGTTTTTCACCATTGAGTATGATATTAGCTAAGGGTTTGTCATATATGGCCTATATTATATTGAAATACTTTCCTTATATGTCAATTTTATTGGGTGTTTTATTAATAAGTGGATGTATCTGATCAAATGCTTTTTCTGAATCTATTAAGATCATATAATTTTATCCTTCCTTTGTTAATGTTATTCATTACATTGATCAATTTGCATATGTTGAACAATCTTTGTGCTCCTGAAATAAACTTTATTTGATTGTATTGTATTATTTTGTTAAATGTATTGTTATATTAAATTTGCTAGTATTTTGTTTAGGATTTTTCCATCTACATTCAGTTTTAAATTTTGATGAAGTCCAGGTCATCCATTATTTCTGTCATAGATTGTACCTTGGGTATTTTATCTAAAAATGTATTGCCATACCCACCGTCATGTCTTCTAATCCATATAATAAGGAGCCAGGATCATAATGACCGTTACGCCCTTGGCAACCTAACATTTATTTGGGCTGGTCTGGCACCCCGCCTAAGCACTGACTGCCTAGGTGGCTGCAGATGAGGCCTGGAGAAAGGCCTGCAAAGAGAGGAGCAGTGTCTGATACCTAGTCTCTGTGGCTGCCATTGATCAGAACTTGCATCTCTTTCTCTCCCAGCCTGGCCGACAGCCCCACCTCAGCTTCTCTCCAGGGTTCTACTGGGGCTGCTGATCAGCCCTGCCTTTCTGATCAGGCCCCATTGATAAGCCCAGAGATTCTGACTGGCATAGAAAATGACCCATCAGAACCAAATCTGGGTGAATATAAGGAGCCAATGGCTGCCTAGGAGGCAGAGCTTTTGATGCTGATTGGCATAGAAACTGACCAATCAGAACCAAATTGGTGAGCAGAGGAGGTCAGTTAGGGGTGATCAGGAAGGCAGAGGCAGTTAGAGGCGATCAGGCAAGGAGGGGAGAGCAGTTAGGGGTGAGATCAGGATGGCAGTTGGGGGCAAGATCAGGCCAGCAAGGGAGGGCTGTTGAGGGTGAGTTCAGTCAGGCAGGCAAAGGCAGTTAGGGGTGATCAGGCAGGCAGGCAGAGGGGTTAGGGACAATCAGGCAGGCATGCAGGTGAGTGTTTAGGAGCCATTGGTCCAAGATTGTGGGATCGGGCCTAAATAAGCAGCTGGACATCCCTTGAGGGGTCCCTAATTGAAGTGGATACAGGCTGGGCTGAGGGAAACCCTCTCTGTGCACAAATTTTGTGCACCAGGCCTCTAGTAGTTTTATAATTTTGAATTTTATCTTTAGGTATATGATTGATTTTGAGTTCATTGCGATGAAGAATGTAAGACTGTGTGTGTGTGTGTGTGTGTGTGTGTGTGTGTGTATATATATATATATATTTTTTTTTTGCATGTGGATGTTTAATTGTTCCAGCACCATTTTTTAAAAATACTATTTTATTTCCTCATTGTATTGCATTTGCTCCATTCTCAAACATCAGTTGACTATAGTTATATAAGTCTATTGCTGGCTCTTTATTCAGTTCCATTGATCTGTTTGTTTATTGTTTCACCAACACCATACTGTATTTATTATTGTGACTATAGTAAGTCTTATAGATGTGTAATGTCATTCCCCATTTTTGTTCTCTTTATTGTGTTGGCAATTCTTAGTGTTTTGCCTGTCCATATAAACTTTAAAATCAGTTTATTGTCACAAAGTAACTTGCTGGAATTTTGATTGATATTTAATTTAATTATTTACAGGTCCATTTGGGAAGAACTGACATTGTGGTAATATGGGGTCTTCTTAATTAAGAACATGAACCATCTCTATGTTTATTAATTATTCTTTGATTTCTTTAATCAGTTTTGTAGTTGTCTTCATCTAGATCTTGTAAATATTTTGTTAAAATTTTAGATTTATACTTAGGTATTTTATTTTCAATAATAATATAAATGATATTATGTTTTACATTTCATATTTTACTTGTTCTTTGCTCGCATATAAGAAAGCAATTGACTCTTTTTAAAAAAATAAATCTTTATTGTTCAGATTATTACAGTTGTTCCTCTTTTTTTACCCCCCATAGCTCCCCTCCATCTAGTTCCCATCCCACCCTCTGCCCTTACCCCCCCCACTGTCCTTATTCATAGGTGTACACTTTTGGTCCAGTTTCTTCCTGCACCACCACACCCCTTCCCCACCTGAGAATTGTCAGTCAACTCTCTTTATATGCCCCTGATTCTATTATATTCACCAGTTTATTCTGTTCATCAGATTTTTAATTCACTTGATTTTTAGATTCATTTGTTGATAGATACGTATTTGTTGTTCAACATTTTTGTCTTTAACTTTTTCTTCTTTTTCCTTTTAAAGAATACCTTTTAGCATTTCACATAATACTGATTTGGTGGTGATGAATTTCTTTAGCTTTTACTTATCTGTGAATCTCTTTATCTGACCTTCAATTCTGAATGATAGCTTTGCTGGGTAGAGTAATCAAGATTCTTGCTATTCATCACTTTGAATATTTCTTGCCACTCCCTTTTGGCCTGAATAGTTTCTGTTGAGAAATCAGCTGACAATTGTATGGGTGCTCCCTTGTAGGTAACTGTTTTTCACTTGCTGCTTTTAATATTCTCTTTGTCTTTTGCTCTTGGCATTTTAATTATGATGTTTCTTGATGTGATCCTCTTTGGATTCCTTTTGTTTGGGGTTCTCTGCATTTTCTCAACATGTAAGTCTATTTCTTTCACCAGGTAGGGGTGAAAGTTTGCTGTCATTATTTCTTCAAATAGGTTTTCAATATCTTGCTCTCTCTCTTCTTCTGGCACCCCCATAATTCTGATGTTGGTACTCTTGAAGTTGTCCCAGAGGCTTCTTACACTATATTCCTATTTTGGATTCTTTTATTTTCCCCAGGTTGGGTGTTTTTTGCTTCTTCATATTTCAAATCTTTGACTTTATTCTTAGGATCTTCTAGTCTCTGTTAGATCTCTGTATATTATTCTTTATGTCAGTGAGTGTATGCTTAATATCTAGTTGGCCCTATTCCATATCCTCAAGGGTCTTGCTAAATTTATCAGCCTTTTCTAAAAAATTCTTGTAAAATCTTATAACTGTGGTTTTTAACTTTATATCCAGTAGTTTGCTCTCCTCCATTTCTTTCATTTGTGACCTGTTTCTTTGTCTCTGCATTTTGGCTGCTTCCCTGAGTTGATAGAATGGCTTTATGTGCTAGATGTCCTATAGGGCTCAGTGGCTCAGCCTCCCCAGTTACCTGAGGTGGACACCCTTTGTGGGCTGTATGCACAGTCTTGGTGTAGTTAATTAAGCCTTGATTGTTGTTGGTATTACTGGGGGGAATTTACCTACAAGCCAATTGGCTATGAGGATAAGTTATGTCTATGATGGGAGAACTTCTGTGCTGGAGACACCCTTATGGGGGAAGACTTGCTTCAGTGGGGCTTTGGTGCTCACTAAGTCTGCCTCCTGAGTGTGTCCCTTATGGATCTGAGGAGTTGTAATATGTATGATCCTACTCTGACCTCTGGGTACACTGGCTCTTGGATCTGCAAAGAGGTGCTAATTTAGCCTCTGCCTGAGGCCACCCAGCATGAGATATGGAGAGATCTGCAGATTCCCCTTCTTTGTTTTGGATTTGGAGGTGCCCAAATGAGGCCCAGCTGTGAAGCAATGCAAGCTACTATGGGGTCTTGTGCCTTCTTCTGGATGTTCTGGGTCTCTCTGACTCAGCTGCAGTTTGTTAGGTAAGTTTAGATTTCAAAGGACCAGGCCATTCATATGCAAAAGCCTCTGTGCACAGCTTGGATGGAGTAGAGTCTCAGCCGGAGCAAACAGCAATGGCTTCCTGTCAGCCCTGCCTTAAGAGGCCCCTGGGTCTCAGTGTCCTCAGTGTCTCTTGGTAATTGCTGCTAGTACTTCTGAGAGAAAGCTGCCCTTGAGTTACACTTGAAGCTAGACAGTCCAGTTTCTCCCTGTATGAGTCTGAGTCCCCAGAGTCTCATCCGGAACTGGAGTTCAGAGCAGTCAGGAGCTTGTGTCTCCCTCCAGATTGAAAAAGACAGCCAAGTACTCAATTGCTAGTCCTTTCCGCACACGCCTCCATACCTCTGCGCTTTACTTCCAAAGCTCCTCTGAGTCTCAGTGTGCTTTTCTCTTTCCTTCTAGTTGTAGAATTTCCACTCAGCCAGTGTTCCTCTGGTTCTGGATGATGTCCATGTTGTCTTTTAGTTGTAGTTTTGAAGTGGTTGTATGAGGCAGCAATTTCAGGTGTTTACTTATGCCATCATCTTGGTTTCTATAACAATTAACTCTTGTAAAGTAAACTTGCATATTGCAATCTTGCTAGAGTTGCTTTATTATACCCAGGAGGGTTTTTTTTTGCCTAGTTTTTCAAATTTTGTCATAGACAATCATGTTAAATGTGAACAAGACAGTTTTATTTCTTCCTTCTCAAGTTATATATCATTTACTTTGCTTTCTTGTCCTATTGCATAGCTGGGAGTTTCAGTATAATGTTGAAAAGGACATTCTTGCCTTACTCCTTAACTTCATGAAAAAGCATCTAGATTCTCACCATTAACTAATGTGATAGCTATGTTTTTGTAGGTATTCTTTATCAAGTTAAGGAAGTTTTTCTCTATTCCTAGTTTTCTGAGAGTTTTTATTATGAAGAAGTGTTGAATTTTGTCAAATGGTTTCTTGATATAATCATGTGATTCTTTTCTCTTTGGCTTGTTAATTACATTGTTTTTCAAATGTTGAACCAATGTTACATACTTGTAATAAATACCACTTGGTTGTGGTGTAATTCTCTCTGAAGAACTTCTTTCTTTAAGTTGATTTCAGAGAACAATGGAGAGGGAGTGAAAGATAGAACCATCAATGATGAGAGAGAATCATTGATTGGCTGCCTACTGCATGCCTCCTACTGGGGATAGAGCCCACACCCAGACATGAGCCCTAACTGGAAATTAAACCGTGACCTCCTGGTTCATGGGTCAACACTCAACAACTGAGCAACACCAGTCAGGCTGAAGAACTTCTTTTAACATTTCTTTAAAGGCAGATCTACTGGCAAAACTCTCAATGTTTTTGTCTGAGATAGTCTTTCATTCTTCACTTTTTTTTATTGTGTTACAAGTATACATATCTCCCCATTGCCCCGCTCCCTCCCAGGCATACCCCAACCCCCAGTCTCTATATTCATTGGTTATGCTTATCTGCATGCATACAAGTCCTTTGATTGATCTCTTATCTACCCCACCTCCCCTTAATTTTCCTGCTACAATTTGACAGTCAGTTTGATGCTTTACTGCTTCTGTGTCTATATATTTGTTCATCAGTGTACAATGTTCTTTATTATCCACAAATGAGTGAGATCATGAGGTGCTTCTCCTACACTGACTGGTTAATTTCACTAAGCATAAGGCTCTCCAGTTCCATCCAGGTTGCGGCAAATGGTAAGAATTCCTTCTTTTTAATGGCAGCATAGAATTCCATTGTGTAGATGTACCATAGTTTTCTGATTCACTCATCTGCTGACGGGCACCTAGGCTATTTCCAAATTGTAGCTATTGTAAATTGTGCTGCTATGAACATAGGGGTGCATAAATCCTTTCTGATTGGTGTTTGTAATTTCTTAGGATAAATTGCTGGGTCAAATGGGAGATCTATTTTTAGTTTTTTGAGGAAACTCCATACTGTTCTCCACAGTGGCTGTACCAGTCTGCATTCCCACCAACAGTGAACAAGGGTTCCCTTTTCTCCGCATCCTCGCCAACACTTGTTGTTTGTTGATTAGTAGATGATTGCCATTCTGACCGGTGTAAGATTGTATCACATTGTCGTTTTGATTTACATCTCTTGGATAATTAGTGACTTTGAACATGTTTTCATGTGTCTCTTGGCCTTCCTTCTGTCATCTTTTGAAAAGGTTCTATTTAGGTCCATTGCCCATTTTTTTATTGGATCATTTATCTTCCTTTTATTAAGTTGTATAAGTTGGCTGTAAGTGTTGGGGATTAAACCTTTATCAATGATAACATTTGCAAATATGTTCTCCCATACAGTGGTCTTTCTTGTTGTTTTGTTGATGGTTTCTTTTGCTGTGCAAAAGCTTTTTATTTTTATGTAGTCCCATTTGTTTATTTTTTCTTTAGCTTCTGTTGCCTTTGGAGCAGTATCAGTGAAGAAGTCCTTTCTGCATATGTCTGAGATTGTGCTGCCTGTGGATTCCTCTAGTATTTTTATGGTTTCCCTTCTAATGTTTAAGTCCTGTATCCATTTTGAGTTTATTGTTGTATTTGGTGTAAGTTGGTGGTCCAGTTTCCTTTTTTTGCATGTATCTGTCCAATTTTCCCAACACCATTTACTGAAGAGGCTATATTGGCTCTGTTGTATGTTCATGCCTCCTTTGTCAAATATTAGTTAAGCATAGTGGTTTGGGTGGATATCTGAATTCTCTATTCTATTCCATTGGTCTATATGTCTATTCTTGTGCCAGTACCAGGCTGTTTTGAGAACAGTTGCTTTGTAATATAGCTTGAAATCTGGTATCGAGATCCCACCCTCTTCATTCTTCTTTCTCAGAATTGCTGTGGCTATTCGTGGTCTTTTTTTGTTCCAGATGAATCTTTGAAGAATACTTTCTAGGTCTGTGAAATACGTCTTTGGTATTTTAATGGGTAGTGCATTGAATCTATAGGATGCATTGGGTAGTATGGACATTTTAATGATGTTGATTCTCCCAATCCATAAGCATGGTTTGCTCTTCCATCAGTTTACGTCTTCCTCTTTTTTTTTTTTTCAGTGTCCTGCAGTTTTCTACATATAGGCCTTTTACCTCCTTAGTTAGGTTTATTCCTAGGTATTTTAATTTTTTTGGTGCGATGATAAATGGGATTGCTCTTTTAGTCTCTCTGTAATTTCGCTATTAGTGTATAGAAATCCCACAGATTTGTTGGCATTGTTTTGTATCCTGCTACATTGCCAAATTCATTTATTAAGTCAATTAGTTTTGGGATGGAGTCCTTCATTTTTTTTATGTACAGTATCATTTATCTGCAAATAAGGACAGCTTTACTTCTTCTTTTCCAATTTGGATGACTTTTATTTCTTCTTCTTGTCTAATTGCAGTGGCTAATACTTCCAGTACTATGTCGAACAGGAGAGGTGAGAATGGGCATCCCTGTCTTATTCCTGTTCTTAGGGGAAATTGTTTTCGTTTTTGCCCATTGAGTATGATATTAGCTGTGGGTTTATCATATAAGGCTCTTATGATATTGAGGTATGATACTTCTATTCCCACTTTGCTCAGAGTTTTTATAAAGAAAGGGTGTTGGATTTTGTCAAATGCATTTTTCTGCTTCAAGTGATATGACTATGTGACTTTTATCTCTCAATTTGTTTATGTGATGTATCAAATTTATTGATTTGCAGATATTGTACCATCCCTGTATTACTGGGATGATTCCTACTTGGACATGGTGTATGACCTTTCTGCTATACTGCTCCATCCGATTTGCTAGAATTTTGCTGAGGATTTTTACATCTATGTTCATGAGAGATATTGGCCTATAATTCTCTTTCATTGTGTTGTTTTTATGTGGTTTTGGTATTAGGGTGATGCTGGCTTCATAGAAGGTGTTTGGAAGTGTTCCTTCTTCTTCAATGTTTTTGAATAGTCTGAGGAGAATAGGTTTTAATTCTTCCTTGAATGTTTGGTAAAACTTTCCTGTGTAGCCATCTGGTCCTGGGCTTTTATTTGCTGGGAGCTTTTTGATGACTGCTTCAATTTCTTCCATAGTTATTGTACTACTGAGTTGTTTAGATTCTTCCTGATTGAGTGTTGGAAGGTTATATTTTTCTAGGAATATGTCCATGTCTTGCAGGATGTCCAATTTGTTGGTATAGAGTTGTTCATAGTATTTTTTAACAATCCTTTATTTTTCGGCGGGTTCTGTTGTTATTTCTCTTCTTTCATTTTGGATTTTGTTTATTTTTTTAAATTAAATCTTTATTATTCAGATTATTACATTTGCTTCTCTTTTTTCCCCTCCATAGCACCCCTCCACCCAGCTCCCACCCCTCCCTCTGCCCTTAGCTCCCTCCCATTGATCTCATCCATAGGTGTATGATTTTTGTCCAGTCTCTCCCTGTACACCCCTCACCCCTTCCCCCCTGAGAATTATCAGTCCACTCCCTTTCTGTGCTCCTGATTCTATTATATTCACCAGTGTATTCTGGTGATCAAATTTTTAATTCACTTAATTTTTAGATTCACTTGTTGATAGGTATGTATTTGTTGTTCATAATTTTTTGGCTTTTACCTTTTTCTTCTTCCTCTTCTAAAAGAGTACCTTTCAGCATTTCATATAATTCTGGTTTGGAGTTGATGAACTCCTTTAGCTTTTTCTTATCTGTGAAGCTCTATCTGCCCTTCAATTCTGAATGTTAGCTTTGCTGGATAGATTATTCTTGGTTGTAGGTTCTTGCTATTCATCACGTTGAATATTTCTTGCCACTCCCGTCTGGCCTGCATCGTTTCTGTTGAGAAATCA
>JAAGEH010000029.1:21839321-21857836 GCA_011751065.1 Lasiurus cinereus | reverse complement strand
ATATATATGTGTGTGTGTGTGTGTGTGTGTGTGTGTGTGTGTGTGGTCTAAGTTGCTGGTTTAGTTTTATTCAGTTCTTTTGTTCTTAACACTGTTTGTGTTAGGAAAGAGCACAAATTATTTTGTGAATTTGAGGAAAGCTGTAGACCTTTCTTTAAGAAAAATGTACATGTATGCATGTGAAATTTTGCACGTAATTTAAAGGGGCTTACATAAGACCTGAAATATTACTCAGATTAATAATATCTGCTTTAGTAGTAGAATAATTGACAAGACCCATCTATCCCCCTCAGCTTAGGTAAAACAAAAATTCATATTAGAGAAAAGAGATATGAAGTCTTTATTTCATCTTACTATTTTTTTATTATTTAGAACTCTGTATGTTGTAAAGTAGTATTTTCATTCTTTAGAAATCCCATGCCTCTAGCTGATAAACAAAAAATTAGTGCCCCAATAAAATTTTGATATGACTCTTATCAAGGGTAATATTGCTTTCAATTAAGAAATATGGCCCTGTTCTGGTAGCAGTTGGTTAGAGCATTGTCTCATATATTAAGGTTGCAGGTGCAATCCCCAGTCAGGGAACATACGAGAATCAACTAATGAATGAATGCATAAATAAGTGGAACAACAAATCCATGATTATCTTTTCTTTACTTTATCTCTCTCTAAAAATCAGTAAATAAAGAATAATTATGCTCTATTTTTTCATATTTTTTAATAGTCAAGAAGGTTTTTCTCAGGCTTTATTTTTATACTGTACATTATAAAATAACTAGAGGCTTGGTGCACCAAATTTGTGCATGGGTGCAGTGTCTAGACCTGGGGCTATCAAAGCTAGAGTTCTGGCATAGAAGGGCAGGTCCCAGCTCACCTATGGTCCCTGGGCTCCCATGCACTCCCCTCCACTTGAGACATGGTGCCCGAGTGCCCATATGGAGATGTGATGAGCATGGCTGGATGCTGTGGGCCAGGGTGCAGCATCGGCCTCTGGGCTGACCATCAGTGCCACATGGAAGCAGGGTGGGTAGTGTGCTCTCTCTCAGCTGGCCTCACAGACTGCCTCTTGTGCGAACCCAAGTGGATCCCAATAAGCCAATGAAGTCCTCGCGGCTATAACCCAGCTCACCTGGAAGATGCCTTATGGATGCAGGGCGGCAGGTTCCTCATGGTCTCCCAGCACCTGAGCATGGGGGTTTCTCTGGCACGTGAGTCCTGGCATCCTGGGGGAGGGTAGCAAGGGGAGTGAGAGCAAGCTCGATGGACACCCTGCATCCTTACTGCACCTCTGTCCCTCTCATCCCTGCCCCCAGGTAGTGGGTGAGAGGTCACAGCATGTCACCAAAGCGCACCATGTTCTGTAATGCCCCCTGGTGGTCAGATTAAGTCATAGTGAGCATTCAGACTCCCATTCTCCTGGTCAAACTCCTGATGGGACACTTTGAAGATTAGCCTTTTATATATATAGATAGTATTATTTTCATTGCTAAAATATAAAATTATAATATTTCATATGATGTTTTTTTCTTCAAATCATCAGCCATCTACTACCACCCTCAGGGCCTTTGATATATTCTGAGAGGTCCTATTGTCTTAAATTTCTTTATTAAACATTTATTCATTCAATACTTGTACTTCCCTATTAAATGAAAAGTTACACCAGGAAAAGATATAGGTTAATCCAATGGCTTAGGCATGTTCTGTAGAACATTTGATTTCATAAAAATCATTTAGAGAATCTGAAAATGTTTCATTTGCAGTTTTTAAAATGTATACATTTTTATTATGAAATGAAATCCTCAGATACAGGTGTTAAGTATCAAATTTGACACATCAAAAATAACTTGTGATCATTTTGATTAACTTTTTAATATGAATTAACAGTGGATTTACACTGAGTGGTCAGATCATTATGATCTCTGAACTCATATGTATCTATAAGGCCTGGTGCATGAATTTGTACGTGGGTGGGATCTGGCCAGCCTGACTAGGATGAGGGGATATGGGTGGTTGGCCTGCCTGCCTGCTGATTGAACTGGTCAAGGGGACAATTTGCATATTAGCCTATTATTATATAGGATATACACAGAGTGGCCAGATTATTATGTGTTCAGAGATCATAATAATCTGGCCACTCAGTGTATAAATTACATTTCTATTGATAAAAATGTCACTGTCTTTTTGTATTCATTATTGGAAGAAGCTTAACATACAGTTTTGTTTAGTAATAGTATTCTTGTGAGGATGATTGCATAAGCTCTTATTTATACTATTTCAACATTTTTCTCTTTTCACCTAACTTTCCCCTCATATTTTTTCATCTAGACCAGTATCCCTTCATCTTTCCTGTCAGACCCCTTCACATTTATGCAAATATACATTTTTCCATTCATCCACTTATCACCCTTATATCCTATCTAACAGGTTCTTCATGACCCCTTCTTCATTCAGTACTCTTAGTAAACTGATTTCTTCTAGACCCCAGCCTATTTTGGCTTCTCTAAGCAGTGCTATTCTGTCAGGCTCTTTCCATCTACTACCTGATTATAAATATTTATTGAAACAAGTTTATTTTAAAAATCTGTTTTCTACAAGCATGGTTTTCCTTTGTTGAGTTTTCTGACAAAATTAAGTGGAGAAATAGACAATTCAACAATAACTGTTGAATACTTCAGTACCCCACTTTTGATAATGGATAGGATAACTAGACATAAACTGTGGGACTGCCAGTGAGTCAAATTCTAGAAGGACTTTGTACCCCAGACCATGTCATGAGGCAAAAGCCAGAGGGACCATGAGTTTCTGCAGCTGACACCTGCAGGACTAGCTTTGTGGAGGTAGTACAGCTCAGAACAGGGACAATCAATATGTGAGACTCAAGGTAGACTGATCCTCTGGGTGAAGGAATCTTCAGCCACTGGACTACTAGGGGCTTCAACCTCTCAGACCTCCATCAGGTTTCCCCAGGGCCAGAAAGGGACAGTGACTCACATTCACCTACAATATAGAAGCTCCCAGGAATCCCAGGTTAGACACACCAAGGGACCAGATTCAACAACATCAGTGCAAAATCCAGTGAGCCCCACATATAGTGGACGCAAAGATCTTTGAGTATATGTGTGTGTGTAGTTTTTTTTTCTTTGTGTGTGTGTGTGTATGTGAGCGGATTTTTAGTTTTTCAGTTATTTGTTTTCTCCCCTCTTTTTCCCTTGCAAATATCTAATTTCTTTCTTTTCTTTGAGTATATTCTACTTTAACCTATTCTCATTGTTATTAACTTTTCTTATTTTAAATTTTTAAAATTTCTTTATTGATTAAGGTATTATATATGTGTCCTTATCCCCCTATTGCCCCTCTCACCCCTACTTATGCCCCTACTCCCCTGTTGTCTGTGTCTATTGGTTAGGCTTATATGCATGCATACAAGTCCTTTGGTTGATCTATCCCATTACCCTCACCTTACCCTACTTTCCTGCTGATCTATGATTCTCTGTCTCTGGATCTGTTTTTGTTCATCAGTTTATGTTCTTTGTTATATTCCATAAATGAGTGAGATCGTGTGATATTTATTGTTCTCTGACTGGCTTATTTTGCGTAGCATAATGCTCTCGTTTATCCATGCTGTTGAAAGTAGTAAGAATTCCTGCTTTTTACCACAGTGTAGTATTCCATTGTGTAGATGTACCATAGTTTTTTAATCCACTCTTCTGCTGAAGAGCACTTAGGCTGTTTCCAAATCTTAGCTATGGTGAATTGTTCTGCTATGAAAATAGGGGTGCATATATTCTTTCTGATTGGTGTTTCTAGTTTCTTGGGATATATTCCTAGAAGAGGGATTGCTGGGTCAAATGGGAGTTCCATTTTTAGTTTTTTGAGGAAACAAAACAATAGGAATATTGTTCTCCACAGTGACCACACCAGTCTACTTTCCCACCAGCAGTGCACGAGGGTTCCTTTTTCTCTGCATACTCGCCAACATTTGTCTGTTGATTTGTTGATGATAGCTATTCTGACAGGTGTGAGATGGTACTGAATTGTCCTTTTGATTTGCATCTCTTAGATAATTAATGACTTTGAGCATGTTTTCATATGTCTCTTGGCCTTCCTTCTGGTTTCCTTTGAAAAGTGTCTATTTAGGTCTGTTGCCCATTTTTTTGATTTGGTTGTTTATCTTCCTTTTATTTAGTTGTATGAGTTCCTTGTAAATGTTGGAGATTAAACCCTTATGGGAGATAACATTGGCAAATATGTTCTCCCGTGCAGCGGACTTTCCTATTGTTTTGTTGATAGTTTCTTTTGCTGTGCAAAAGCTTTTTATTTTGATATAGTCCCATTTGTTTATTTTCTATTTAGTTTCTATTGCCCTAGGAGTGGTATTGGTGAAAAAATTGCTTTGACATATGTTTGAGATTTTGCTGCCTGTGGATTCCTCTAGTATTTTTATGGTTTAGCATCTTATGCTGAAGCCCTTTATCCATTTGGAGTTTATTTTTGTATATGGTGTAAGTTGGTGATCTAGTTTCATTTCTCCTTCATTCTTTCAATATGTCTCCTGCAGTCTTCCAGGATGTGATCCTATGTATTGGCCTAGTAATCAGAAGCAAGGATATGAAAAGGAAAGAGTGAAAGTCTACACAGTACCCCTCCCCATCTTGTCCCAGCAGCCGGCACACTTTAAAAACTCTCCGTCTGTCCTGCGTCAGATCAAAATGGGTTGCTTTCTAGAGATCTCCTCTGTTAATAGCTCTGAGGACCCCCTTCCACATCCACAGATCATGCCAAGCCCAACAGTCAGATATTTCTCTAGATTCAGACTTTCCCCAGTCCTCCAGCTTCCACAGTGGATGAATTTCTCTGTTCTGTGGGACCAGAGACCTCACCTTATCCCAGGCGAAATCTGACTTTTCTGTGTGGAGTGTAGAGCTCCTCTGAATCCGAATGTTTGTGCCAATTGGGGACCGGTGTTCTGGGGCTCACAGCTGTTCTGTGGGTGCCACAGTAGTAGATTTTCAGGCTTCTTATAACATCCACTTTCCCCTTCAAGATGGCACAGTGTCCACATCCGAAATGATAGCTCTGGAAGAAAACCCAGCAGCGCTATCGGCTGCCTGGTAAGGGGATCCCTGTCCAGCAGTCCTCCAACTTCTCCTGGAGTATAGCTATCCCTTACCTTGATAACAAACACTCCCAGTGCGACCCTCAGTTGTTCTCTCTGTCTGCCCAGGGATAAAGCTCAGGACACGTCCCTCTATTCTGCCACCATTTTTATTCCCAATGGCATATTTCACAGACCTAGAACAAACACTCCAAAAATTCACCAGGAATAAAAAAAGGCCACAAATAGCTGCAGCAATCCTGAAAATGAAGAACAAAGTAGGTGGGATTTCAATGCCAGATATCAAACTGTATTACAAAGCCACTGTTCTCAAAACAGCTTGGTACTGGCATAAGAACAGGCATATAAAGCAATGGAATAGAATAGAGAACCCAGAAATTGACCCAAACTACTATGCTCAATTAATATTTGACAAAGGGGACACGAATATACAATGGAGTCAAGAGAGTCTCTTCAAAAAATGATGTTGGGAAAATTGAACAAATACATGCAAAAAAAATGAAACCAGATCAGCAATTTACAATTGACAGTCATATGGGTGCTCCCTTGTAGGTAATTAACTGTTTTTCTCTTGCTGCTTTTAATATTCTCTCTGTCTTTTGCTCTTAGTATATTAATTATGATATTTATTGGTGTGGTCCTCATTGGATTCCTTTTATTTGGGGTTCTGTGTGCTTCCTGGACTTGTAAGTCTATTTCTTTCACCAGCTTTGGGAAGTTTTTAGTCATTATTTCTTCAAATAGACTTTTAGTATATTGCTCTCTCTCTTCTTCTGGCACCCCACAATTCTGATGTTGGTATGCTTGAAGTTGTCCCAGAGGCTCCTTACACTGTCTTCACATTTTTGGATTCTTTTTTGTTCTTGCTTTTCCAATTTAGTGTTTTCTGCTTCTTTATATTTCAAAATTTTGACTTGATTCTTGTGGTCCTCTACTCTGCTGTTAGGTCTCTGTATAATATATATATTTTAATTTCCATCAGTGTATGTTTAATTTCTAGTTGGTCCTTTTTCATCTCCTCTTGGTTCTTGCTAAATTTATCCATTTTTTCTTAGAAATTCTTGAAAAACCTTATAACTGTGATTTTTAACTCCATATCCAGTCATTTGTTTTCCTCCATTTCTTTTGTTTGTGATTTGTTCCTTTGTCTCCACAATTTCACTATGCTTAGAGAACTTCTGTGTTGGAATAAGCCTTATGATACAAGACTTACAAAACTGCAAATGCCTCTCTGTTGAGCTTGGGTGGGGTGGAGTGTCAGGGCTTAGCGGACCACCTTGCCTTCCAGTCAGCCCTGCCCTATGTGGCCCCTGGATCTCATGTTTCTCTCAGAAATCACTGGAGCTGTCCCTGTGTGCACATTCACGTTCCTCTAGACTGCTGCATTTCCAGCTCCCCTGTGCTCCAGGACCCACATGAGTCTCGGCCCCCAGGGTCTCGCTCTAAACTGGGATTTAGTGCAGTTAGAAGTGGCAGAGTTGGGAGGCTCTGTCTTCTGCCCACTAGAGAAAGCCAGAGGCACAATCAGTAGTCCGTCCTCTGTGTGAAGTGGTGTGTGTACCCTCAGACTTCTGCCCTTTCATGGATCCCATAAATTTCCATACATTCCTCCCTTTTCACAGTAAAAACTCCCCCCATATGAGTCTCCCCCTATGGCACTGAACCAGAACTGGGGTTCAGTGCCATAGGATAAGGGGTTCAGTGCACTTGGGAGTCTCCATCTTCCTGCTGCCAGAGGAAGTCAGCCTGTCACTTAGGTGCTTGCCCTCTCCACATGCACGTCTCTGTACCTCAGATATTTGCAGCTCCTCTGTGTCTCTGTGAGCCCCTCTCTTTCCTTCTAGTTGTAGAATTTCCCCTCAGTCAACTTTCCTGTGGTTATGGATGATGTTCATTCTGTCTTTTAGCTGTAGTTTTGAAATTGTTGTGCAAGGCGGCAGTTTAGGTGTTCACCTATGCCACCATCTTGGTTTCTCTCCCCTAGAATCTAACTATTTTAAATATTCTCTTGTTCACTGCTTTTCTTCATGGAGTCTGTATAAGGACATATGGAAAGCTCCTTGATCTCAGCTTGTGCATTATCTGAAACAGGTCCTGCATATATATTTTCTGTCAGAATGGAGGAGGCTACCTTTGAATGCCTATTTTGTTCTAAGTATTCTTTTCCATTGTGATGTTTCCTTATAGGATTGTAATCCTACAAGACCAAGAAATATACCAGATAACTCTGGTAAAAATATACAAACCTAATACAGGAGCACCCAAATACGTAAAAAAAACTCTTGCAGGATATCAAGGGAGAAATTTACAGCAACACAATCATAGTAGGAGACTTTAATACCCCATTATCACCATTGGACAAATCCTCTAAACAAAAAATCATCAATGAAACATCAATCCTCAATGCCAGATGGAATTAACTGACATCTTCAGAACATTTCACCCCAAAGCCACAGAATATACATTCTTCTAAAGTGCACATGGGTCATTTTGAAAGATAGACCATATGTTGGGTCATAGGCAAATTCTCTTCAAATTCAAGAAGATAGAAATCATATCAAATATCTTCTCAGATCACAGTGGCATAAAACTGGAAATCAACTACAATAAAACAATCCAAAAAATCAAACACATTGAGACTAAAGAGCATGCTATTAAACAATGACTGGGTAACCAGAGAGATCAAGGCAGATATAAAAAACATCATGGAAATAAATGACAATGAAAATACAACAACCCAATATCTATGAGACATAGTGAAAGCAGTCTTGAGAGGAAAGTTCACAGGTCTACAAGCTTATGACAAAAACAAACAAACAAAAATACAACAAGAAAAAATGGTAATAAATTACCTAATTCTACAACTAAAAGAGTTTGAAAGAGAACAACAAGAAAAGCCCAGTGTAAGCAGAAGAAAGGAAATAGTAAAAATCAGAGTGGTGATAAATGATATAGAGGCCAAAAAATAAAAATAAAAAAAATTTAAAAGGATCAACAAAACCATGAGCTGGTTCTTTGAAAGGATCAACAAGATTGATTAACCTCTAGCTAGGGTCAGAAGCAAAGAGAAAGGATTCACATAAACAAAATCAGAAATGAAAGACGTGAAATAACAACAGACCCCACCGAAGTACAGAGGATAGTTAAAAAATACTGTGAAGAACTCTATTCCAACAAACTATACAACCTGGATGAAATGGACATATTCCTAAAAAAATATGACCTTCCAAAACTCAATCAAGAAGAATCTAAACATCTCAATAGGCCAATAACTATGGAAGAAATTGAAGCAGTCATCAAAAAGCTTCCAGCAAACAAAAGCCCGTGGGCAGATGGCTACACAGGAGAGTTTTACCAAACATTCAAGGAAGAATTAAAACCTATCATCTTCATACTATTCCAAAAATTCAAGAGGAAGAAACACTTCCAAGCACCTTCTATGAAGCCAGCATCACCCTAATACCAAAACCAGATAATGACAACACAAGGAAAAAGAATTACAGGCCAATATCCCTCATGAACATAAGTGCAAAGATTCTCAAAAAAATTCCAACAAATAGGATCCAGCAGTACATGAGAAAGATCATACACCACAACCAAGTAGGATTTATCCCAAGAATGAAAGAATGGTACAATATCTGAAAATCAATAAATGTGATACATCATAAAAAAATTGAGAGATAAAAATCACATAATCATATCAATTGATGCAGAAAAAGCATTTGACAAAATCCAACACCCTTTCTTGATAAAAACTCTCAGCAAGATGGGTATAGAAGGATCAAACTTCAACATCACAAAAGCCATATATGATAAACCCACAGCTAACATCATACTCAATGGGCAAAAACTAAAACTATTTCCCCTAACAACTGGAACAAGACAGGGATGCCCATTCTCACCTCTCCTGTTCGACATAGTACTGGAAGTATTAGCCATTGCAATTAGACAAGAATAAAAAATAAAAGCCATCCTAATTTGAAAAGAAGAATTAAAGCTGTCCTTATTTTAAGATGCCATGATACTGTACATAAAAAACCCAAAAGACTCCATCAAAAAAGTAAAAAACATAATAAATGTAGCAGGATACAAAATAATGCCAAGAAATCTTTGGCATTTCTATACACTAATAGTGAACTTACAGAAAGAGAGATTAAAAAAGCAAACACAGTTAACATTGCAACAAAAAATTAAGACACCAGAATAAACTTAACTAAGGAGGTAAATGACCTATATATGGAAAATTATAGGACGGTGAAAAAAGAGATAGAGGGAGAGTAAACAGATGGAAGACCATACTATTCTCATGGATTGGGAGAATCAGCATCATTAAAATATCCATACTACCCAAAGTAATATATAGATTCAATCCACTCCCCATTGATAATAGCAACACTCTATTTCACAGACCTAGAAAGAACTCTCCAGGGATTCATCTGGAACAACAACAATAACAACAACAAAAAAGACCCAGAATAGCCGCAAGAATCTTGAGAAAGAAGAATAAAATAGGTAGAATCGCAATACCAGATATCCAGCTGTATTACAAAGCCAAGGTTCTCAAAACAGCCTGGTAGGGGCATAAGAACAGACATATATACCAATGGAACAGAATAGAGTATCCAGATATCGATCCAAATCACTATGCTCAATTAATATTTGACAAAGGGGCATGAACATACAATGGAGTCAAGACAGTCTCCTCAACAAATGGTGTTGGGCAAATTGGACAGGTACAGGCAAAGAAATGAAACTAGACCACCAACTTAAACCATACACAAAAATAAACTCAAAATGGATACAGGATTTAAACATAAGACAGGAAACCATAAAAATACCACGGGAATACAGAGGCAGAGAAATCTCAGACATATGCTGAAGCAATTTTTTTCACAGATACTGCTCCAAGGGCAATGGAAGCTAAAGAGAAAATAAACAATGGGACTACATCAAAATAAAAAGCTTTTGCACAGCAAAAGAAACCATCAACAAAACAACAAGAAAGCCCACTGTATGGGAGAACATATCTGCACATGTTATCACTGATAGAGGTTTAATCTCCAACATCTACAGCAACTTATGATCCAATAAAAAGGGGGTAATATACCTAAATAGAATCAAAACTACAACTAAAAGACAAAACGGACATCATACAGAACCACAGGAAAGCTGGCTGAGTGAAAATTCTACAACTGGAAGGAAAGAGAGGGGCTCACAGAGACTCATGGGAACTGCAAAACGCTTAGATACCGAGACACACATGTAGAGAGAACGGACAGTGGAGGGCATAGCTGGCTTGTAATAGTGGGAGGGAGACAGAAACTGCCAATTGCACTGAACCCCACTTCTGTCTGCACTGAACCCCAGTTATGGGCGAGACTCATACAGGGGAGTCTGGACTGTTGAGAAAAGGGGTGATTGCAGGGAAACATAGGGTAGCCACAAAAGACAGAGTTCTAGATGTGTGAGTGATAGTGTGCACAGAAAAACTGACTGCTTTCTTTCTCTAGTTGGAGGAAGACAGAATTTCCAACTGTTCTGAACTCCATTTCCGAATGCACTGAACAGCAGTTTGGGGCGAGATTCATACGGGTCACGGATGCACAGAAACTCAGGAGAGCTGAAAAGGTAGAGGTCTGGAGGTGCATGAGTGTGAGTACAAATGCACAGAGAGTGCTGCAGCAATTATCGAGGGACACTGAGACTTAGGGATTGTGTAGGGCAGGGATGATGAGAAGCCCAGCTGTCTGCTCATCTCTGAGACACTGCCCCATTTAGGCTGAACACAGAGGCTTTTGCAATTGTGCACGTCTTGTATCATAAGGCTGACTCCAGCACAGAAGTACTCCTGGCATTGATACTGCTGATCTTCACAACCAATTGGCTTGGAAGTCAATTCTCCCCAAGTGATACCAATGACAATCAAGATTTAACTACAACAAGGTTGTACACACAGTCCACAAAGAGGTGCACCAAGAGAGTCCACCTCAGGTAACTGGGGAGGTGGAATTACTGAGCCATATCAGACACCTAGCACACAAAGCTACTCTACCAACTCAGGGTAGCAGCAAAAATGTGGAGACAAAGAAAGAGAGCACAAATGAAAGAAATGGAGGAAAACAAATGACTGGATATGGAGTTCAAAACCACGGTTATAAGGTTTCTCAAGAATTTCTTAGAAAAGATAGATAAATTTAGCGAGACCCAAGAGGAGATGAAAAAGGACCAAATAGAAATTAAACATACACCGACTGAAATAAAAAATATTATACAAAGACCTAGCAGCAGACTAGAGAAACACAAGAATGAAGTCAAGGATTTACAATACAAAGAAGCAGAAAACACTCAACTGGAAAAACAAAAAGAAAAAAAGAAGATAGTGTAAGAAGCCTCTGGGACAACTTCAAGTGTATCAACATCAGAATTAAGGGGGTGCCAGAAGAAGAGAGAGAGCAATATACTGAAAACCTATTTGAAGAAATAATGACTGAAAACTTGCCCCACCTGGTGAAAGAAATAGACTTACAAGTCCAGGAAGCACACAGAACCCGAAACAAAAGGAATCCAGAGGACCACAACAAGACACATCATAATTAAAATGCCAAGAGCAAGTGACAGAGAGAGAGTATGAAAAGCAGCAAGAGAAAAACAGTTAATTACCTACTAGGGAGCACCCAAACGATTGTCAACTGATTTATCAACAGAAACTATGCAGGCCACGTGAGAGTGGCAAGAAATATTCAAAATGATGAATAGTAGGAACCTACAACCAAGTTTAGTCCACCCAGCAAAACTATCATTCAGAAATGAAGGAAAGATAAAGAGCTTCACAGATAAGAATAAACTAAAGGAGTTCATCAACATCAAAGCAGTATTATATAAAATACTTAAAGGTACTCTTTAAGAAAAGGAAGAAGAAGAAAAGGGTAAAGATAAAAAATATGAACAACAAATACATATCTATTAGCAAGTGAATCAGAAATCAAGTGAATTCAAAATCTGATGAACAGAATAAATTGGTGAACATAATAGAATTAGGGCCATAGAAAGGGAGTGGAGTGACTGTTCTCAGGAGGAAAGGAGTGAGGAGAGTGTAGGAGAAAGACTGGACAAAAATCATACACCTATGGATGAGGACAATGTGGAGGAGGTAAGGGCAGAGGAAGAGGTGGGAGCCGGGTGGAGGGGAGCAATGGGGGGAATAAGAGGAACAATTGTAATAGTCTGAACAATAAACATTTATTAAATTTAAATATAATGGGTTATGGAACTAAACAGAATGTTTTCAAAAGAAGACAGTAGGAAGGCCAAGATACACATGAAAACATGTTCAAAGTCATTAATTATTCGAGAGATGAAAATGAAAATGACAATGCAATACTGTCTCACACCTGTCAGAATGGCAATCATCAACAAATGGCAAGTGTTGTCAAGGATGCAGAGAAAAAGGAACCCTCATGCACTGCTTGTGGGAATGCAGAGTGGTGCGACCCAGTAACCCCACTTTTAGGAATATATCCTAAGAATCTAGAAACAGCAATCAGAAAAGATATATACACCTCTATGTTCATAGCCTCACAATTTACAATAGGTAAGATGTTGAAACAGCCCAGTGCCTGTCAAGAGATTACTGGATCAGAAAACTGGGAGATCATTCCATCTTGCAGCAGGAGGTGGATGTCTACAGTGGTCTGAAAACCTACAGCTGAAGCACCCACCGAACAGCCGGGGGACACAGAACACCACTCTCCAATTGGTGCACACACTAGGACTCAGAGGATCTCCACACGCCACACAGAAAGGTCAGATTTTGCCTGGATAAGTATGTGCCTTTAAATCAACATAGGAGAGAGAACTACATAACCAGATACCCAGAGAAGAAAGACCATGGGCAGATGAAGAAACAGCCCCCATATGACAGAAAAGCAGGTATCACCAGAAAAAGAAGTAAATGAAATATAGAAGAAGAAATAGAGCTGCCAGAGAAAGAGTTCAGAAAAATGGTCATAAGGTGGCTGAAAACAATGGAAGGAAAAATGGACAATGTGAGTAAGAGTCAAGAGGAAATGAAGAAGAGCCAAGAGGAAATGAAGAAGAAGCAAGAAGAAATGAAGAATAATCAAGAAGAAATGAAAGCCAAGACCAGTTTTGCTCAGTGGATAGAGCGTCGGCTTGTGGACTGAAAGGTCCCAGGTTCAATTCCAGTTGGGGGCATGTACCATGCTTGCGGGCACATCTCCACTGTGGGGCGTGCAGGAGGCAGCTGATCAATGTCTCTCTCATCGATGTTTCTGACTTTCTTCCTCTCTGTAAAAAATCAATAAAATATATTTGAAAAAAAGAAGAAATGAAAAATGACATCACTGCTATAAAGAACTCAATAGAAAGCAAAAAGTAGACTAGAAGAAGCAGAGGACCACCACATCAGTGAGCTAGAAGACATGGTAGGAAAAAATACCCAAGTACAGCAGCTTCTAGAAAAAAAAATTAAAAAGCAAGAGGAGAGCCTAAGGGAACTTTGGGATAACATGAAACAAAACAAGATCCGCATAATTGGGGTTCCAGAAAGAGTGGAAATAGCAAGGATTAGAAAACCCGTTTGAAGAGATAATGACAGTAAACTTCCCTGATATAGGAAAGAAAACCCACAAAAATCCAAGAAGCTCACAGAGTCCTAAGCAAAATGAACCCCCCAAAACCGACAAAGGCACATTATAATTAAACATACAGATTGCTGCAAATAGTAAGAATTCCTTCTTTTTAATAGCAGCATAGAATTCCATTGTGTAGATGTACTATAGTTTTCTGATCCACTCATCTGCTAATGGGCACCAAGGCTGTTTCCAAGTTTTAGTTATTGTAAATTGTGCTGCTATGAACATAGGGGTGCATAAATCCTTTCTGATTGGTGTTTCTACTTTCTTAGGATAAATTCCTAAGAGTAGGATTTCTGGGTCAAATGGGAGTTCCATTTTTAGTTTTTTTGAGGAAAGTCCATACTGTTCTCCACAGTGGCTGCACCAGTCTGCATTCTCACCAGCAGTGCACGAGGGTTTCTTTTTCTCCGCATCCTCACCAACACTTGTCGTTTGTTGATTTGTTGATGATAGCCATTCTGACAGGTGTGAGATGGTCCCACATTGTTGTTTTGATTTGCATCTCTCTGATGAGTAGTGACTTTGAACATGTTTTCATGTGTCTCTTGGCCTTCCTTCTGTCGTCTTTCGAAAAGCTTCTATTTAGGTCCGCTGCCCATTTTTTTATTGGATCATTTATCTTCCTTTTATTCAATAGTATAAGTTGGCTCTAGATGTTGGAGATTAAAACTTTATCAGTGAAAACATTTGCAAATATATTCTCCCATACAGTGGGATTTCTTGGTGTTTTGTTGATGGTTTCTTTTGCTGTGCAAAAGCTTTTTATTTTGATGTAGTCCCATTTGTTTATTTTCTCTTTAGCTTTCACTGCCCTTGGAGCAGTATCAGTGAAGAAGTTTTTTTGGCATATGTCTGAGATTGTGCTGCCTGTGGATTCCTCTAGTATTTTTATAGTTTCCCATCTAATGTTTAAGTCCTGTATCCATTTTGAGTTTATTGTTGTATTTGGTGTAAGTTGGTGGTCCAGTTTCAATTTTTTGCATGTATCTGTCCAATTTTCCCAACACCATTTATTGAAGAGGCTATCTTGGCTCCATTGTATGTTCATGCCTCCTTTGTCAAATATTAGTTGAGCATAGTGGTTTGGGTGGATATCTGGATTCTGTATTCTATTCCATTGGTCTATATATCTGTTCTTGTGCCAGTACCAGGCTGTTTTGAGAACAGTTGCTTCATAATATAGCTTGAAATCTAGTATTGAGATTCCCCCTACTTTATTCTTCTTTCTCAGGATTGCTGTGGCTATTCACAGTCTTTTTTTGTTCCAGATGAGTCTTTGAAGAGTTCTTTCTAGGTCTGTGAAATACGTCATTTGTATTTTAATGGGTAGTGCATTGAATCTATAGATTGCTTTGTGTAGTATGGACATTTTAATGATGTTAATTCTCCCAATCCATGAGCATGGTATCGTCTTCCATCTGTTTACGTCTTCCTCTATCTCTTTTTTCAGTGTCCTGTAGTTTTCTGCATATAGGTCTTTTACCTCCTTAGTTAGGTTTATTCCTAGGTATCTTAATTTTTTTTGTTGCGATGGTAAATGGGATTGTTTTTTTGTCTCTCTTTCTGTAATTTCACTATGAGTGTATAGAAATGCCACAGATTTCTTGGCATTAGTTTTGTAACCTGATACATTGCCGAATTCATTTATTAAGTCAATTAGTTTTTGAATGGAGTCCTTCGGGTTTTTTATGCACAGTATCATGTCATCTGCAAATAATGTCCCATAGATTTTGGATTGTGGTTTTTTTATGTCACTAGTTTCCTAGTTGCTTTTAATTTCTTCTTTGATCTCTTTGATTATCCATTCATTGTTAAATAACATGCTATTCAGCTTTTAAATGTTTGAATTTTTTGGATTATTTTTATTGTAGTTTAGAATATTATGCCATTATGGTCTGAGAAGATGCTTGATATAATTTCAGTTTTCTTGAATTTGGGGAAACTTTGCTTGTGACCCAATATGTGGTCTATTTTTGAAAATTTCCCATGTGCACTTCAGAAGATTTTATATGCCATGCCTTTTGGGTGAAATGTTCTGAAGGTGTCATTTAAGTCCATCTGATCTAGTGAGTCACTTAGGCTTGTTGTTTCTTTGTTGATTTTTGTCTAGTGCATTTATCCAGTGATGTCAGTGTTGTATGTAAGTCCCCTATTATGATTTTATTTTTTTGTTTCTCCCTTTACATCTTCCAGGAAGTTTTTTTTTTATGTATTTGGGTGCTCCTGCATTGGATTCATATATGTTTATCAAGATTATTTCCTTTTGTTGTATCTATCCCTTTAGTATTATGAAGTGCACTTCCTTATTTCTTGTTATGGCCTTCACTTTGAGGTATCTTTTGTCAGATATAAGTATTGCTATCCCAGCTTTTATTTTCATTCCATTTGCCTGAAAGATATTTTCCATCCCTTCAGTTTCAGTCTGTGTGATCCCTTGTTCTGACGTGGGTTTCTTGTAGATAGCATATATATGGATCATGTTTTTTTATCCATTCAGCAACTCAATGTCTTTTGATTGGAACATTTAGTCTGTTTACATTTAAAGTTACTGTTGAATGGCACATGTTTGTAGCCATTGTTATTTTTTGTGCCTGTGTTCCTTCTTCCCTTTTTATTTCTCCTTTTTAAACTATTCCCTTTTGCATTTCTTTTTTTTTATTTTTTTAAATTAATTTTTATTATTTTTTTATACATATCTCCCCATTGCCCCCCTCCCTCCCAGGCGTACCCCGACCCCCCAGTGTCTGTGATCATTGGTTATGTTTATAAGCATGCATACAAGTCCTTTGATTGATCACTTATTTACCTCACCTAACTTTAATCTTTCGGCTATAATTTCACAGTCTGTTTGATGCTTTATGATTTTTGTCCTCCTGAGAATTATCAGTCTACTCCCTTTCTGTGCTCCTGATTCTATTATATTCACCAGTTTATTCTGTTGATCAGATTTTTAATTCACTTAATTTTTAGATTCACTTGTTGACAGATGTGTATTTGTTGTTCATAATTTTTTGTCTTTTACCTTTTTCTTCTTCCTCTTCTAAAAGGGTACCTTTCAGCATTTCATATAATACTGGTTTGGAGTTGATGAACTCCTTTAGCTTTTTCTTCTCTGTGAAGGTCTTTATCTGCCCTTCAATTCTGAATGATAGCTTTGCTGGATAGATTATTCTTGGTTGTAGGTTCTTGTTGTTCATCACGTTGAATATTTCTTGCCACTCCCGTCTGGCCTGCATCGTTTCTGTTGAGAAATCAGCTGACAGTCGTATGGGTGCTCCCTTGTAGGTAATAAACTGTTTTTCTCTTGCTGCTTTTAATATTCTCTCTTTCTCTTTTGCTCTTGGCATTTTAATTATGATGTGTCTTGGTGTGGTCCTCTTTGGGTTCCTTTTCTTTGGGGTTCTGTGTGCTTCCTCGACTTGTAAGTCTATTTCTTTTACCAGATGTGGGAAGTTTTCAGTCATTATTTCTTTAAACAGGTTTTCAGTATCTTGCTCTCTCTCTTCTTCTGGCACCCCCACAATTCTGATGTTGGTACGCTTGAAGCTGTCCCAGAGGCTCCTTACATTATCTTCACATTTTTGGATTCTTTTCTCTTCTTGCTTTTCCAGTTGAATGTTTTCTGCTTCTTCTTTATATTTCAAATTTTTGACTTGATCCTTGCCTTTCTCTAGTCTGCTGTTAGTACTCTGCATAATAGTTTTCATTTCAGTCAGTGTCTTTATCATCTTCTCTTGGGTCTCACTAAATTTATCCATCTTTTCTAGCATATTCTTGCAAAACCTTATAAGCGTGGTTTTGAACTCTATATCCAGTCGTTTTTTTTCCTCCATTTCTTTTGCTTGTAATGCCTTCCCTTGTCTCGGCATTTTCACTGTGCTGGGGAAACTTCTGTGCTGGATTCAGCCGCAGCAGCCTCTGCTGAGCTTGGGAGGGGTGGAGTCTCAGGGCTTAAGGGACCGCCTTGCCTTCCAGTCGGCCCTGCCCTCCACGGCCCCTGAGTCTCACGTGACTGGGTAATGGCTGGAGCGGTCCTTGTGCGCTCGCGCACCCGCAGCGCCTCTAACCGCTGCCTTTCCGGCTCCCCTGCGAACCAGGACCACACGAGTCTAGGTCCCCAGGGTTTCGCCCAAAACAGGGGCCCAGTGGACTCAGAAGTGGCGCAGTTGGGAGGGTCTGTCTCCCGCCCACTCGCGAAAGCCAGCGGCACAATCAGCAATCCGTCCTCCTCGTGGTGCCGTGCGCGACCGGACCTCCAATCCTTTGCAACTCCCCTAAATTTCCGTGCACTTCTCCCTTTTCACAGTCCAAACTCCCCCCGTATGAGTCTCAGCTGGATCTGGGGTTTAGTGTCGTAAGATAAGGGGTTCAATGCCGTTGGGAGTCTCCGTTTCCCTCCCGCCAGAGAAAGCCAGCCAGGTACTCCGGCACCCGCTCTCTCAGCGCGCGTCTCCGTACCTCAGCTTTCTGCAGCTCCTCTGGGTCTCCGTGAGCCCCTCTCTTTCCCTCTAGTTGTAGAACTTCCACTCAGCCAGCTTTCCTGTGGTTCTGGATGACGTCCGTTCTGTCTTTTAGTTGTAGTTTTGAAATTGTTGTGCGAGGCAGCAGTGTAGGTGTTTACCTATGCCGCCATCTTGGATTTCTCCTCCTTTTGCATTTCTTGAATTGCTGTCTTGGTAGTGATAAACTCTCCTCTTCTTTCTTTCTTTCTTTCTTTCTTTCTTTCTTTCTTTCTTTCTTTC
>JAAGEH010000029.1:21749108-21839221 GCA_011751065.1 Lasiurus cinereus | reverse complement strand
TTCTTTCTTTCTTTCTTTCTTTCTTTCTTTCTTTCTTTCTTTCTTTCTTTCTTTCTTTCTTTCCTTCTTTCTCCCTTCTTTCCTCCCTCCCTCCCTCCCTCTTTCTTTCTTTCTTTCTTTCTTTCTTTCTTTCTTTCTTTCTTTCTTTCTTTCTTTCTTTCCTTTGTCTTTTTTTTGTGTGTGTGAAGCTCCTTATTTCCCCTTCAGTTTTAAATGATAGCCTTGATGGGTAGAGTATTCTTGGATTCAGTCCCTTGATCTGCATTACTTTGTATACTTCCTGTCATTCTTTCTGATCTGATGTGTTTATATTGAGAATTCATTTGATAATCTAATGGGAGATCCCTTGTATGTAACTTTTTGTCTTTCTCATAGTCTTTAAGATTCTCTCTTTGTCCTGAACATTTGCCATTATAATTATGACATATCTTGGTGTGGGTCTTTTTGGGTTCATTTTGTTTGGGTCTCTGTGCTTGTCTGACTTTTTTCTTCCTCAAATCAGGGAAGTTTTCTGACATTATTTTCTCAAATAGGTTTGTAAATCTCTTATTGTCATGCTGACACAGTTATTATTTGTATGTTGCTTTGTTTCCTGTTGTTCCAAAGCTCCCTTAAGATCTCTTCTTGTCCCTTTCTTCTTCTTCTTCTTCTTCTTCTTCTTCTTCTTCTTCTTCTTCTTCTTCTTCTTCGTCTTCTTCTTCTTCTCCTTCTTCTCCAATTGTAGCTCAGTTTGGGTGCGTTTTGGTTCTCTGTCTTCTTATTCACTAATTTGGTCCCCCGCTTCTCCTAGTCTACTGTTGGTACTTTCCATAGTGTTTTTTTTTTTATTGTAGCTATGTCTCTCTTTATTTCCTCTTGCTTCTTACATAATTTGTTGGTCTTTTTCATCCACTCAGTTTATGAACTGTATGACACTTATTCTGAATTCTTCTTCTGATATATTGCTTACGCCCATTTTACTTAGTCCTCTTCTGGCAATTCCTCTTTTTCTTTCTTTGAGGGTTTCTTTGTGTCCCCATTTTTGCTCTTACCCAAGGATATAGGTATCAAGTTGTGTGGTGGCTGCTCCTCTGGTGGTAGTGTCTACTCAAGAGGGTGCTACTCGTGTGTCTGCTCACAACATTGGTGGCTCTTTTAGTTGGTGGGGGCTGGCTGATCACCTGGCTACTGCTCCTGGGACAGGGGTAAGCTGCTTCTCCTTGGATGGGGTAAGGACCTCGTGCATCTGTTTTTCCTTTGATGAATCAGGTTGCATGTGGCTGCTGCTTCTTGGATGGTTGTGGACAATGTGTGGTTGCTGGTTCTTTGATGGGAGCAGGCTTCTCATGTGGCTGCTGCTTCTCCAATGGGGGTGGTCTGCTCACATGGCTCCTGCTCCTCACATGGATGGGGGTTGGCTCTGCATGGTTGCTGCTCCTCAGACAGGGGTAGGCTCCTCATTCGAGGGGTGCAGGTTGTAAGAGGCTGCTGCTCTTCAGATGGTGGAAGGCTGCTTGCATGTCTGCTGCTCCTAGGATGTTGTTGGGCTGCATGTGACTGCTGTTCCTTGGGTGGGGTGGGCTGCTCACATGGCTACTGATCATGTTGTCACGGTACTCTGGGATAAAGTGTTGTGTTGGCCAAAGGGGAGTGTGCTTCAGAGTTCATAGGAGCCCATGGCTGGAGTCTTGGTGTCCATGGGACTACAGCCGAGGCAGCATGTCCTGGAAGGGGTGGCTGTAGAGTCTCAGGTGGTGTCTGAGGCCAACCTGGGTGGAGGTGAGGCTGGGCTCACAGTAACAGCAGCTCTCCCTTTAAGATGGTGCAGGCTTTGTGGTAGAGCTGGCTTCCCCAGGACTGTTTTCAATGGTAGCAGAAGGTGCCTGGCTAGGCAAGCCCTGTCTGCCTTCTCTCAAAAGTCCTGCAGGATCTAACTGTCCGTCACTCATGTACACATCCCAGCACATCCACCCACTCCTCTTTTGCTCCCTCCATCATTCACACTCTCTCCCACCATTGCCACCATCTTCCTGCCTCTGTAGTTAGGTCTGGAGTGTTATTGACCCATTCGTGGATGGAGTCTCCTCTCCAGATATCTGGTTATGTGGCTCATTCTTTACCACATTGACCAAACAGGACAAAATGCAATTCAATAAGACATGACACAAAAGGATTAAAACACGAATGTGCCGAAACCGGTTTGGCTCAGTGGATAGAGCATCGGTCTGTGGACTGAAAGGTCCCAGGTTTGATTCCTGTCAAGGGCATGTACCTTGGTTGTGGGCACTTCCCCAGTAGGGGACGTGCAAGAGGCAGCTAATCGATGTCCCTCTCTCATTGAAGCTTCTAACTTTCTACCCATCTCCCTTCCTCTCTGTAAAAAAATCAATAAAAATATAAGAGAAAAAAAACACACACACGAATGTACTCATGACACCAATAACCCCCATATAAGTGACCACTAGTGACCACCAAAGAAAAGAGAGGTAGGGGAGAGAAAAGAGAACACAAATGATATCTAAGAGAGAAATTATGGTAAGAGAAAGAAGAAAAAGGAAGAAAAATGAAAAAAATATATATATGGGGAGAAAACATCACAGAACAAATAGGTAAATAAAAAAATGCAAACACCAAACACCCAGAAAAGAGGTTGGGGCAGAATCTATAGAGCCTGATCTTATATACAGAAAGTAATGTTAAGTAATTGGATGAATATGGTGAGAACCTCAGTTCAGTATAGAGGAAGTAAAAGGAGGATGAGTGGATAAGAAGAAAGAGAAAGAGCAAGAACAAAATTTAAAAAATTAGTAAAAATAGGATAAAATAATAAAAATAAAAATAGAATGTGAAAAGAAATAAATATGAAGAAATAAATTTAAAAAATAAAGAAAAAAGAGATAAAAAATAATAAAATAAGAATGAAAAAGTGAATTGTTGCTCATTTCTGCCAAGTTTTAATGCCCCATGGAAGCTGATTGAAAATCCCACTCTTCTGTACTGTCTGCCACTTCTCAGTTTCCTATTAGTTAGTCAGCACTGTATCAAAGTTCCAAGCGATCCACCACTCTTCTGTTTGTGTCTATTTCTACCACCTTGACTGTCAGCAGGTGGGACCAATCTGCCCACTTAGCTTGTCTGCCCACTGCCAATCTTAATCTCTCAAGCAGCTTTTTCTGACAGGCCCATAGTTGGGGAGGTTGCTGTATCACTTTCCTTGATTGAAATGCCTCTCTTAAGGTCAGTCTCTGAGGACTCTCAGGGACTATTCATATGTTTTTTTTTTTTTGGTATCCTTTGTAACTCTCAGAGTGTAGTCTGGGTGTGGCTGTATTGGCTGTCTGAATACTGCAGGGAGGGTCTATCTCTTCATGAGAAAATGTCTGCTTAGGTTTGGAGTGTAAGGTATGTCCCAGTGCCAGACTCATGGCTACCTCTCCTTGATCTTCTCTTTTCCCCAGACTCTCCCCAGACTCCACAAGTCCACTGGTTAGTGTTTGTATTTGAAAGGTCTTAGGAACTGGGTTTCATGAATAAAAGCAAAGAACAAAAAGAGGGAAGAGAGCTGCACCACTGCAAGTTTCTCTACTCCCGATACCTCGCAGCTTGAGCAGTTGTTCAGGCTGCTCCCTCCAGGCTCAGCCTCTCGTGGATGTGGGCTTAGATCTAGAATCCCTTGCCACCAGCAGTCCTGTGGACTTCCTTTCCACAGTCAGATGTTATGCCTGTCCCTAACAGATATGGCCTTGGTTCCATATGGCTTCATTCTGACCCTCTGGGTTTGGAGATCTCACAATTCTCTCCTGCCCAGTTTCCTGATTTTACCATTCTCCAGGCATCCTCTGCCCTTCCTTGCTGCTAATTGTCTCACCAGCTGTGTCTACTTCGCCTATTCTTGCTGGGTGTTATTCAATTCAGTTACTCCTACTATCTGCTCTGGGATAAGGCTTGGGACCCATCTGTCTATTCCACTGCCATTTTGTCTCTCCTCTTCCTTTTCCTTTATATCCCCATTAAGTCTTTGGTCATGTGTCTTTTAGTATTCTTTTTTTTTCTCTTTGCTTTGCTTTTTATCTTTTTTTTTTGTTCTTAGTCTTTCCTGTTAATGCTGCATACAGTAGCTTGATTTTCATGGAATTTTTTTGCTTTGGCCTTGTTGTGTCTTATTCTGTTCTGTCTGCACCTATATAACAGATGACATGATGATATAGGAGTTGAAATTCACTGGCTGCAAGTGAATAGGGAGATCTTTCCCACAAATGGGACATTAGCAATCAAGCCCTAATTACAACAGGAAAGCCCAAATAACACATTCCTACAGCATTTACACCAGGTGAACAAAGAAGCTGCACCACTAGACCCATGAGGACACTTTCTACGTAATGCCATTCCACAAAGACTGGTAAGTATAACTCTTCTATTTAATACATAGAAGCAAATATAAAAGACAGCAAAAATGAGGAGACAAAGGAAAAACCCCCAAATGAGAGAAAAGAAGGAATCTCCAGAAAGAGAACTAAATAAAATAGAGGCAAGCAACCTATCATTCATAGAGTTCAAAGAAATGGTTATAAAGGTGCTTAAGAAACTTAGTACGAATTACAACAGGATGAAAAGGGAAATAGAGGCCATTAACAAGAACCAGACAGAAATGAAGAATCACATATATGACATCAAGAACATACTGAAAGGTGTTAAAAGTAGACTGGATGAAACAGAGGATTGAATCAGAAATTAGGAAGACAAGATAGAAATAAATACCCAATTATAGCAGCAAATAGAAAAAATAATTAAAAAGCAGGAAGATAGCTTAAGGGACCTCTGGGACAACCTGAAACATAACAAGGTCTGCATTATAGGAATACCAGAAGGAGAAGTGGGTGGTTAAGAAACAGAGAACCTGTTTAAAGAAATAGTGACAGAAAACTTCCCAAACCTGGTGAAGAAAATTGTCACACAAGTTCAGGAGGCACAGAAAGTTCCAATCAAGATGAACCCAGAGATCCACACCTTGACACATTATAATAAAATGGCAAATATTAAAGACAAATAATCTTAAAGGCAGCAAGAGAGAGACAAAAAATTACTTACAAAGGCATTCCCATTAGAATATCAGCTTACTTCTCAATAGAAACACTTCAGGCCATAAAGAAGTGGCATGAATTACTCAAAATAATGAAAAACAAGGATCTAAATTCAAAACTACTGTATCTAGCAAAATATCTTAAAATTGAAGGTGAAAGAAAAATATTTATAGACAAAAAATATGTTAAAGGTTAAAACCAAACCAGCAATGCAAGAAATGATAAAGGGTCAGCTTTAAGAAGAAAACAAAAAGGACAAAAAGAGGATCATAGGCATAAAGAAAAAATGGCAATAAATAAATACCCATCAATAATAATTGTACTGTCAATGGATAAATGCTCCAGTTAAAAGACAAAGGCTGACTGAATGGATAAGAAAACATGACCCTTATATATGCTGTCTACAAGAGACTCACCTTAGTATAAAATATACACAAGGACTGAGAGTGAAGGGATGGAAAAATGGAAAGATAAAAAGCTGAGGTAGCAATACTCATATCAGATAAAACAAAGGCCATAACAAGAGATAAAGAAAGCCACTTCATACTACTAAAGGGATGATTCAGCAGGAAAATATAATCCTTGTAAATATATATGCACTCAATATAGGAGCACCAAAATACATAACAAACAAACAAACTTGTGATGGAGTTTAAGGGAGAGATCGACAACAATACAGTCATAATAGTGTGCTTTAACACCCCACTGATATCATTAGATAGATCTTCCAGATGAAAAATGAACAAGAAAACAGACCTTAAATGACACACTAAATCAGGTGGATCTAACTGATAATACAGAAGATTTTACCTAAAACCAACAGAATATAAATTCTCCTCAAGTATACATGGAACATATAAGAGCACAAAACAAGTATATGCAAATTCAAGAAGATTGATATAATAACAAGCATCTTCTCAGATCACAATGGCATGAAGTTATAAATCAACTATAATATAAAACTCAAAAAACAAACAAACAAACCTCTAAATACATGGGGGCTAAATAGCATGTTATTAAACAATGAATAGGTTCCCAAAGAGATCAAGCATAAAATTAAAATTTTCCTGGAAACTAATGAAAATGGACACACAACCACCTAAAATCTATGACACATGGTGAAAGCAGTCCTGAGAGGGAAGTTCATAGCACTATAGGCCTACCTTAAGAAAAAAAAAAAAAAGCACTAATATACCATCTAACACTACAACTAAATGGATTAGAATGAGAATAGCAAGAAAATTCCAGAGAAAGTAGAAAGAAGAAAATAAAAAAGATCATAGTGGAAATAAATGACATAGAGATAAAAGTTCAATAAATACAATAACTGGTTCTTTTAAAAAATAATCAAGATTAATAAACCTCTAACCAGACTCATCAAGAAAGAAAGAGAAAGAACCCAAATAAATAAAATCAGGAATGAAAGAGGTGATAAAACAATGGCACCACAGAAATATAAAGGATGGTAAGCAAATTCTAAGAACAACTACATGCCAGCAAACTGGGCAACCTGAGAGAAATGAACACATTCCTAGAAATATACAATCTTCCAAAAACTACCGGGAAGAATCAGAAAACTGAGTAGGTCAATAACAGCTGATGAAATTAATTTAAAATCTCCCAACAAACAAAAGTCCTGGACCAGATGAATTTATAGGAGAATTTTACTAAACATTGAAATAACTAACACCTATACTCCTCAAACTATTGCATAAAAATCAAGAGGAACACTTTCAAGCTCTTTTTGTGAAGCCAGCATTATCCTAATTCCAAAAACAGATAAAGACACTACAAAGAGAAAATTACAGGACAATATCACTGATGAACATGGATACTAAAAGCCGCAACAAAACATTAGCAAACAAGATCCAGCAATATACTGAAAATATCCAAGTGGGGTTTATTCAAGAGATGCAAGGCTGGTACAATATTTGCAAATCAATAAATGGTATACATCACATAAACAAATGAAAGGATAAAAACATATGATTATATCAATAGATGCAGAAAAAACATTTTACCAGAGCCAGCAACCTTTTTTTTTAATAAAAATTCTCAGTAAAGTGGGAATAGAGGGATCATATCTCAACATAATAAAGACCATATATAACAAACCTACAGCCAACATAATACTCAATGAATAAAAACAAAGTGCATAATCAATGGATACAGACACTGGGGAGGTGGGCACTTGTCCTTGGGGATGGCAGTGGCCAGGAGGTGTAAATTAGTAAAAAAGAAGACATATATAATACTTTAAATGATAAAAAAGATACCCAGGAGTACACTTAAGTAAGGAGGTAAAAGACATGTATTCAGAAAACTACAGGACATAGAAAAAAGAGGTAGAGGAAGACATAAACAAATGGAAGAGTATACCATGCTCATGGATTAGTAGAATCAACATCATTAAAATGTCTATACTACCTAAAGCAATCTATAGATTCAATTCAATATCAATGGCATATTTCACTGACCTAGAATAAATTCTCCAAAAAAAAGACCCCTAATAGCTGCAGCAATTTGAGAAAGAAAAAGATTGCAGGAATCACAGTGCCACATATCAAGCTATATTACAAAGCCATGATTCTCAAAACTGCCTGGTACTGACACAAGAACAGACATACACTAGTAAATTTTAAGAAATCTCGAATCAGGAGAGAAAAAATGGCAGCGGAATAGACACATGTGTCTGGAGCCTTGTTGCTGAGCAGACAGAGAGAACAGAGGAGGGTCACACTGGGAGTGTTTCTTGGTGAGTTAAGAGACAGTTATCCTCCAGGAGAAGGTGGGGGACTGCTGGGTGGAACTCCCTTGACCAGGCAGCCCCATTGCCGCAGGTTTTTTTTAAATCCCAGAGCCACCAGCGCGAATGTGGAGACCATGCCATCTTGAAGGAGAAAGTGGATGTTTACAGAAACCTGAAAAGCTACAGCTGCGACACCCACTGAATAGCTGCAACACCCACTGAATAGCTACGAGCCCCAGAACACCACTTCCCAATCAGAGCAAACACTCGGATTCAGAAGGGCTCTACATGCCACACAGAAAGGTCAGATTTCGCCTGGGATAAGGTGAGGTCTCTGGTCCCACAGAACAAAAAGGCACACACTGTGGGAGCTGGACCAGAGGAAATCTGCACCCAGAGAAATCCGTGGCTATTGGGGCTGGCATGATATGTAAATGTGGAAGGGGATCTTCAGAGCTGCTAACAGAGTGGATCTCTTCTGCCCATTTTGATATGAGGCAGAAGGACAGCCTGGGAATAATTAAAGGGTGCCAGATGCTTGGACAGAAGTGGGGAAGGGGGACTATGCAGACTTGCACTCTTTCCTCTTCAGATTCTTGCTTCTGATTGCTAAGCCCAATACATAGGATCACCCAATTGGAGACATCCTAAGAGACTGCTGGGGAAAGTTGTTTTTCTGGAACCTGGGGATCAGAGTGCAGAATAACCATCAGAGAACTAGTTCTGGGGCAACCCACGCCCACAAACAGGTATTGAGTGCCACAGGGAAAGCAGGATCTAAGCAAAGGCTAGAGAGGACCTATAGTCTCCGAAGTCAATCCTGAAACACTGCTACCCAGAGGCTGACTCACAAATTGACTTTTGTGTAATCACAAAAGAATAGAGAGATTAAGACACACTGCCTGCTTAAAAACCAGGACTGGTTTACAACACTGAGCACCAGTGGAATGCAAGGAACTGTAATACTGTCCCAACTGGGAAACAGGCATGCCAAACAGAACAATAGAGGAAGTGAATGAACTTCACTACTGCACATTCTATTCTTTTATTTTTTATTAATTTTTAATTTTTTCATCTTTTACTTAAGACACTATTTTTTTCTTTTTTCCTCAATTGATTTTACCATTTAATTATTACATTTTTATTTTCAATCAGTACTATTACTATTACTATTTTATCTTTTTGAAAAAAAAGTGTCATTTTATTTTCTCTTTATTTTACTTAGGGATTAGAGTTCTACATTCTATTTTCACCTTTCTTTTAGCATCATTTTACTCTATCTCAACTCTACCTTTATGGCATCACTCTCTTCCTAACTTTTCTCATTTTATTGTCTTGTTTCTCTTACCCTTTTTCTACTTTAGATTTTCCCTATTCTTTCTTTTTACAAGGTTAAAATTTCACCCCACTTATATATCTAATTTTGAATCCCCTACTCCAAATCCATACACACCTCTCTCTGTCTTCACTATCCAAAAATTGTTTTCTCTATGTCTTTTAGTTGTTACTTGCTTGAGTGCTGATTACATCAATTTTGTATACATTTTGTGAGATTATTTTGCTTATTCTTCTTATTTTATTTTGTTTTTTGTTTATTATTTTTTAAATCTCTGTTTTTCCTTGCCTCCCTTGATATTAGATGTTATTTGTAGTTTGTATTAATCTCCAGGTACTTGTTGCTGGCTTTTGTTGGGAATAGTGGCTGTTCTATTGGAGTTTTCACCTCATATATATAATTTGTTCCCCTTTTCTTTCTAATTCTCTTTCTTTTCTCTCTTACTGTTTTTTCCTTCTTCTTTATTATTTTTATCTTTTTTCTCCCTTCTCCCAATTTCATTTTGGCACTCCTTTCTTTTTTTTTCCCTTTTTGCTCTCTTCTTTATTCTCAACTTTCCCCTAATTTGTCTCTCTCTGGTGATCACCTTATTTGTGGTTATTAATATTGTGAATACATTTCTGTCCAGTGACTTGTGCATTGTACCTGGTTGTATTGTATTTTGTGCCTTTAAATCAATGCAGGAGAGAGAAAACTACATAACTAGACACCCAGAGAAGAGAGACCATGGACAGACAAAGGAACAGCCCACATGTGAAAGAAAAGCAGGCATCACCAGAAAAGGAAGTAAACAAAAGTGAGGCAAGCAACTTTCCAGAGAAAGAATTCAGAGAATTATTCATAAGGTGGCTGAAAAGAATGGAAGACAAATTGGACAATATGAGTAAGAACCAAGAGGAAATGAAGAAGTATCAAGAAGAAATGAAGAAGAATCCAGAAGAAATGAAAAATGACATCACTGTAGTAAAGAACTCAATAGAAAGTATCAAAAGTAGAATAGAAGAAGCAGAGGACTGCATCAGTGAGCTAGAAGACAAGGTAGGAAAAAATACTCAAGTAGAGGAGCTTTAACAAAAAAAAAATTAAAAAGCAAGAAGAGAACCTAAGGGAACTTCAATATAACACAAAACACAACAACATCCACGTAATTGGGGTTCCAGGAAGAGTGGAAACATAGCAAGGAATAGAAAACCTGTTTGAAGAAATAATGACTGAAAACTTCCCACATCTGGTAAAAGAAATAGACTTACAAGTCCAGAAAGCACACAGAACCCCATATAAAAGAAATCCAAAGAGGACTACACCAAGACACATCATAATTAAAATGCCAAGAGCAAAAGACAAAGAGAGAATATTAAAAGCAGCAAGAGAAAAACAGTTCATTACCTACAAGGGAGCACCCATACGACTATCAGCTGATTTCTCAACAGAAACGATGCAGGCCAGATGGGAGTGGCAAGAAATATTCAACGTGATGAATAGCAAGAACCTACAACCAAGAATACTCTATCCAACAAAGCTATCATTCAGAATTGAAGGGCAGATAAAGAGCTTCACAGAGAAGAAAAAGCTAAAGGAGTTCGTCAACTCCAAACCAGTATTATATGAAATGCTGAGAGGTACTCTTTTAGAAGAGGAAGAAAAAAAAGATAAGACAAAAAATTATAAACAACAAATACATATCTATCAACAAGTGAATCTACAAATTAAGTGAATTAAAAATTTGATGAACAGCATAAACTGGTGAATATAATAGAATCAGGAGCACAGAAAGGGAGTGGACTGATAATTCTCAGGGGGAAAGGGGGGAGGGATGTACAGGGAGAGACTGGACAAAAATCATACACCTATGGATGAGGTCAACAGGAGGAAGGTAAGGGTAGAGGGAAGGGTGGGAGCCGGGGGGAGGGGAGCTATGGAGGGAAAAAAAGAGAAACAAATGTAATAATCTGAATAATAAAGATTTAATCTAAGAAAAGAATAAAAATGGCAACTAATAAATACTTATCAATAATACATTTAAATGTAAATGGATTAAATCCTCCAATCTAAAGACATAGGGTAATGGATTGGATAAGAAAACATGACCCATATATCTGCTTCCTACAAGAAATGCACCTCAGAAAAATAGATGGAAACAGATTGAGGGTGAAGGAATGGATGTTGATTTTTTAGGCAAATGGAAATGAAAAAAAAGCTACTTATATCTGAGAAATTATCTCAAAGTGAAGGACATAACACCAGATAAAGAAGGCCAATTCATAATACTAAAGGGAACAATCCAACAAGAAGAAATTACTTTGGAAAACATCTGTGCACCCAATGCAAGAGAACCTAAATACATAAAAGCCTCCTGGAGGATATCAAGGGAGAAATTTATAGCAATACAATCATAGTAGGAGACTTTAATACCCCATTATCACCATTGGACAGATCATCTAAACAAAAAATCAGCAAAGAAACCTCAATCCTCAATGACTCACTAGACCAGATGGACTTAATTGACATCTTCAGAACATTTCATTCAAAAGCCACAGAATACAAATTCCTCTCAAGTGCACATGGGTTATTTTCAGAGATAGATCATATGTTGGCTCATAGGCAAAATCTCTTCAAATTCAAGAAGATAGAAATCATATCAAATACTTTCTCAGACCCCAGCATAAAACTGGAAATCAACTACAATAAAAACAATCCTAGGAAATGAAACACATGGTGACTAAAGAGCATGCTATTAAACAATGACTGGGTAACCAGAGAGATCAAGAAAGAAATAAAAAAACTCATGGAAAGAAATGGAAGTGAAAACACAATAATACAAATTTTATGAGACACAATAAGAGCAGTCATACCTCTACAAGGCTACTGTAAAAAACAAGAAACAATGGTAATAAATTCCCTAGCTGTACAATTAAAAAGGCTAGAAAGATAGCAACAATAAATGCCCAGTGAAATCAGAAAGAAAGGAAATAGTAAAGATTAGAGTGGAAGTAAACAACATAGAGATGAAAGAAACAATTAAAAAGATCAACAAAACCAAGAGCTGGTTCTTTGAAAGGATAAACAAGGTTGATAAACCTCTGGCTAGGCTCACCAAGAAGCAAAGAGAGAGGATTCAAATAAACAAAATCAGAAATGAAAGAGGAGAAATAACAACAGACCCCACCGAAATACAAAGGATTGTTAAAAAATACTATGAACATCTCTATTTCAACAAACTGGACAACCTGGAGTTATTGGACATATTCCTAGAAAAATATAACATTCCAAAACTCAATCAAGAAGAATCTAAACATCTGAATAGGCCAATAACTATGGAAGAAATTGAAGCAGTCATCAAAAACCTTCCAGCAAACAAAAGCCTAGGACCAGATGGTTACACAGGAGAGTGTTACCAAACATTCAAGGAAGAATTAAAAGCTATCCTCTCCAGACAATTCCAAAATATCCAAGAGGAAAGAACACTTCCAAACACCTTCTATGAAGCCAGCATCACCCTAATACCCAAACCAGATAATGACAAACGAATGAAAGGGTATTACAGGCCACCATCCCTCATGAACATAGATGCAAAAATCCTCGATAAAATTCTAGCAAATCAGATACAGCTGTACATAAGAAAAATCACACACTGTGACCAAGTAGGATTTATCCCAGGAATGCTAGGATGGTACAATATCAGCAAATCAATAAACGTGATACATCACATAAACAAATTGAGAGATAAAAATCACATAGTCATATCAATTGCAGAAAACCATTTGACAAAATCCAACATCCTTTCTTGATAAAAACTCCCAACAAGGTGGGAATAGAAAGATCATACCTCAACATCATAAAAGCCATATATGATAAATCCACAGCTAACATCTTACTCAATGGGCAAATCTAAAAGCATTTCCCCTAAGAACAGTAACAAGACAGGTATGCCCGCTTTTACCACTCCTGTTCGACATAGTACTGGAAGTATAAGCCATGGCAAATAGAAAAGAAGAAATAAAAGGCATCCAAATTGGAAAAGAAGAAGTAAAGCTGTCCTTTTTTGCAGATGACATGATACTGTACATAAAAAAACCACAAAAGACTCCATCAAAAAACTAATATACTTAATAAATGCATTAGGCAATGTAGCAGGATTCAATATTAATGCCGAGAAATCTATGGCATTTTTATACACTAATAGTGAACTTACAGAATGAGAGACTGAAAAAGCAATCCCATTTATTATTGCACCAAAATAATTAATATACTTAGGAATAAACTTAACTAAGGAGGTAAAGGACCTATACCCAGAAAACTACAGGATACTGAAAAAAGAGATAGAGGAAGATGTAAACAGATGGAAGACCATACCATGCTCATTGATTGGGAGAATCAACATCATTAAAATACCCATACTATCCAAACATTCAATGCACAATCCATTAAAATACCAACGACATATTTCACAGACCTAGAAAGAACTCTACAAAGATTCATCTGGAATATAAAAGATCCTGAATATCCACAGCAATTCTGAGAAAGAAGAATAAAGTAGGTGGAATATCAATACCAGATTTCAAGCTGTATTACAAAGCTATTGTTCTCAAAACAGACTGGTATTGGCACAAGAACAGACATATAGACCATGGAATAGAATAAAGAATCCAGATATTGACACAAACCACTATGCTCAATTAATATTTTACAATGGAGGCATGAATATACAATGGAGTCAAGACGGTCTCTTCAGTAAATGGTGTTGGGAAAATTGAACAGATTCATGCAAAAAAATGAAACTAGATCACCAACTTACACCATACACAAAAATAAACACAAAATGGATACAGGATTTAAACATAAGTTGAGAATCCATAAAAATACTAGAGGAATCCACAGGCATCAAAATCTCAGACATATGCTGAAGGAACTTCTTCACTGATACTGCTCCAAGAGCAATGGAAGCTAAAAAGAAAATAAACAAATGGACTACATCAAAATAAAAAGCTTTTGCACAGCAAAAGAAACCATCAACAAGACAACTAGAAAGCCCACTATATAGTAAAACATATTTTCAAATGTTACAACTGATAAGATTTAATCTCCAACGTCTACAGGCAACTTATACAACTGAATAAAAGGAAGATAAATGATCCAATAAAAAAATGGGCCAAGGACCTAAATATAATCTTTTCGAAAGAAGACAGAAGGATGGCCAAAAGACACATGAAAACATGCTCAAAGTCACTAATTATCTGAGAGACTCAAATCAAAATGACAATGTAATTTCATCTCACACCTGTCAGAATGGCAATCATGAAGAAATCAACAAATGACAACTGTTGGTGAGGATGTGGGAAAAAGGAACCCTTGTGCACTGCTGGTGGGAATGCAGACTTGTGCAGCCATCATGGAGAACATTATTCAGTTTTCTGCAAAAACTAAAAATGGAACTCCCATTTGACCCAGGAATCCCACTTCTAGAAATATACTCCAAGATTCTAGAAAACCAATCAGAAAGGATTTATGCACCCTTATGTTCATAGCAGCACAATTTACGATAGCTAAGATTTAGAAACAGCCTAGGCGCCTGTCGGCAGATTACTGGATCAGAAAACTATGGTATATCTACACAATGGAATACTATGCTGCCATAAAAAGAAGGAATTCTTACCATTTGCAGCAACCTGGATGGAACTGCAGAGCATTATGCTACGTGAAATAAGCCTGTCAATGAAAGAAAATACCACATGATCTCACTCATTTATGGATAATAAAGAACATTGTAAACTGATTAACAAAAATATAGATACAGAGGCAGTAAAGCATCAAACAGATTGTTAAATTACAGCAGGATGTTTAGGAAGAGATGAGGTGGGGTACATAAGAGATTAACTGAAGGACTTGTATGCATGCATATATGCAAACCAATGGACACAAGACACTGGGGGTTAGGGTTTGTATGGGGGTGGGGGGCAATGGGAAGATATTTATACATGTAATACATTAAGAAAAAAATTGAAAATATCTCCAATCAATAACCTAACTTTCATCTTAAGTAAGTAGCAAAATAAGAAGGAAAGAAAATTCAGACAAACAGCAGCAGAAAATAAAAATTACAGTGGAAGTAATAAAATGGAAAATAGGAAAACAATAGAAAAGATAACCTAAGCCAAATGTTGATTATCTGTAAAGATTAACAAAATTGACTAATTTTTATCGAGACTGAAAGAACAAAGAAGAAAATAGAATCAAGATATGAAAATCAGGTGAAAGCTGGACCATTATTATCATCCTTACATAAAGACCGTAAAGAATTGTTATGAACAATTACACCTGGATAACTTATATGTTAGATAAAAATAAAAATGTTAGAAAGACATTATACTACTTAATATTAATCAAGAAAAAGTGGAACATTGGCATATACTTTTAGCAAGTAAATAGATTCAGTTAGTTATTTAAAAAATTTTTTTTTTACAAAGAAAAGCCCAGAACCAAATGACTTCATTGTGATTTCTGCCAAATGTTAAAAACTAATTGACACCAATCATTTACAACCCCTTGTAAAAACTAGGTGAGAAAACACTTCCAAACTTAGCTTATGAAGCCAGTGTTATTCTTTTATTCAAATCTTAAAATGACATCAAACAAAAAAACTACAGACCAATATCTCTTGTGAATATAAATGTAAAAATTTTCACAATACTTAAAAAATGATTCTACAACATATAAAAAGGATCATACTCCATGACAAAGAGTGATTCAACCTAGGAATGAAAAGTTGGTTCAATACCTGGATATTAATTAATGTAATACACCATATTCATAGAAAAAAGACACCCAAAAAACCATCATGATCATCTCTATATATTAAAAAAATAAGTTGAGAAAATTCAATACTTTTTCTTGATAAAAATGTTCAAAAACTTAAGAAGGAACTTCCTCAACATGATAAAGGGCATCTATGAAAAACATACAGCTAACATTATATTTAATGGTGAAAGATAATGTTTTTACTCTAAGATTAATAACAAGACAATGATACCTTCTCTTACCAGTTCTATTTAACATTGTACTGGAAGCTCTGGCTGAGGCAGGTAAGCAAGAAAAAGCAAGTAATGTCAGCCAGATTGGAGAGAAAAAAAAGTTGTCTCTCTTTGCCTCTACTAAAACTTTGAACATAGAAAAGCCTAACAAATTGACCAAAAAAAAAAAAAAACTATTAGAGCTAATAAATGAATTGATCAAGATCATAGGATACAAGCTCAATATACAAAATTTCATTTAATTTCTATACCAATGAGCATTCCACAAAAAATTAAGAAAAAATATCATTTACAATAGCATTGAAAAGACTAAAACACTTAGAAATACATATAACAAAATAATTGTAAAACATGTCCTCTAAAAGCTACAGATATATTGAAAGAAATTAAAAAAGACTGGAATAAATGCAAAGTTTATGGATTTGAAAGACTTAGGTTTTTTTTTTTAAATATATTTTATTGATTTTTCACAGAGAGGAAGTGAGAGGGATAGAAAGTCAGAAACATCGATGAGAGAGAGACATCGATCAGCCGCCTCCTGCACACCCCACACTGGAGATGTGCCCACAAGTAAGGTACATGCCCCCTACCGGAATTGAACCCGGGACCTTGCAGTCCACAGGCCGACGCTCTATCCATTGAGCCAAACCGGTCTAGGCAAGACTTAGGTTTTAAATTAAATTTATTGGGGGTGAAATTGATTTATAAAATCATACAGGTTTCAAGTGTACATTTTAATGACAGATAATCTGTGTATTGCATAGTGAGCCCACCATCTAAAGTCATATCTGCTTCCATCACCATATAGTTGGTCCCCTTTACCCTTGACTATAACACCTTTTCCTCTGTTATCTACCATACTATTGTCTGTGTCTATAAGTATTTGTTTATTTTTCTTGTTTGTTCATTAGTTACTTTCCGTTTTATATTCTACACTATAGGCCCAGTGCATGAAATTCATGCATGGGGGGGATGTCTTTCAGTCTATCCTGCACCCTCTCCAATCTAGGACCCCTCAAGGGATGTCTGACTGCCTGTTTAGGCCTGATCCTACCAGACTGCTGGCTCCCAACTGCTCACCTGCCTGCCTTCCTGATTGCCCCTAACTGCTTCTGTCTGCCAGCCTGATCACCCCCTAACCACTCCCCTGAGAGCCTGATTGATGCCTAACTGCCCTCCCCTGCAAGCCTGAGTCTTCCCCACTACTGCCCTTACCTGAAGGCCCAGTCACCCCCAACTTCTCTCCTCTGCTGGCCTGGTCACCCCTAACTGACCTCCCCTGCAGGCTTGATCACTCCCAACTGCCCTCCCTTGCAGTCCTGGTCCCTTCCAACTGCCCTCCCTTGCTGGCCATCTTGTGTCCACATAGGGGCAAACATCTTTTACCATATGGGGGCAGCCATCCTGTATGTTGGAGTGGTGGTCAATCTGCATATTACTCTTTTATTAGATAGGATAGAGGCCTGGTGCATGGGTGGGGGCCAGCTGGTTTGCCCTGAAAGGTGTTCCAGATCAGAGTAGGGCTTCCCTCGGGGTGTGGGGTGGCCTGGGCAAGGGGCTTGTGGTGGTTTGCAGGCTGGCCATGACCCCAATGACCTAAGCAGAGGCCCTGGTATATGGGATTTATTTATCTTCTATAATTGAAACTTTGTAGCCTTGAGTGGAAGCCCTGCAAGCCAGGGTGTGTGGAAAGCTTGGCTTCCTCCATTGCCAGGGAAACCCAAGCTTCCTGCTCACTCCATGGTTGCTGCCACTTTTGTTGTGATTTATTTATTTTCTATAATTGAAACTTTGTAGCATTGAGTGGAGGCCTGGACACACCAGGGTGTGCGGAAAACTTGGCTTCCTCCATTAGGGAGGAATCCCAAGCATCCTGCTCACTCTGTGGCTGCAGCCATGTTGGTTGGGTTAATTTGCATACTCATTCCTGATTGGATGGTGGGTGTGGCTTGTGGTGTAGTGGAATGATGGTTAATTTGCATATTACTCTTTTATTAGATAATATATGAATGAAATCATAGGGTTCTTAATATTTTCTGACTGATTGATTGACTTTGCCTTGCATGATATTCTCAAGGTCCATCCATATTGTCAAATAGCAGTATTTCAACTTTTCTTATTTTTTTTGTAATATATTTTATTGATTTTTTACAAAGAAGAAGGGAGAGGGATAGAGTGTAGAAACATCGATGAGAGAGAGACATCTATCAGCCTCCTCCAGCACGTCCCCTACTGGGGATGTACACGCAACCAAGATACATACCCTTGACTGGAATTGAACCTGGAACATTTTAGTCCACAGGCTGATGGTCTATCCATTGAGCCAAACCAGTTTCAGCTCAACTTTTCTTATAGTTGAGTAGTATCCCATTGTTCCATTGTATATATGTACCACATCTTTTTTTTGATCCTCACCCAAGTGTGTATATATTGCAAATTGACTGTACCTCTGTGACACCCACCAGCCAATTAAGAGTGAGTATTTAAATCAACCTGAAAAAGATGGTGGGTTGATTTGTGCCTAGGAGCCTGGGTCCTGGGAACATTCTCAGGACCCAGGATGCTCAGAGCCTGTAGGCCTGTGCATAGGCCCTGAGTGACCAGGGTCCCAGAATGCCATGGCCACTCCTGGCCTATGGGCTTTGGTGCCAAGTGCCTGGGGATGGGGTGACAGAGACTTGAACAGGGCCAGAGAGGAGCTGGGGGCTCTTCCCAAACCACAGCACAGGCTGCTTGAGTAGGGCCTGAGTGGAGCTGAGTGGCCCTGCCCAAGCCATGGCAAAAGCTTGATTGAAACTGGGGTGGGGGCCTCCCCAAGCTACAGTGGAGGTTTGAGCAGGGCCAGAGTGGAGATGGGGCCCTGACCAAGCAGAGGATTGAGCAGAGTTGGGGGCCCTGCCCAAGTCATGGCAGAGGCTTGAGAAGGCCCAGAGATGGGAGGTGTGCCAACCTTGGCTTGCCAGCAGTCCTGCCTGTGTACATGAGCCTCAGAGGAAACACCTTTTCTGACCACTCATTGGCTAAGTTCCTGATATGCCACTCCCAGTGTTCTTGGGCTATAAAAATTCAAAAAGGTTATCTAGGGTTTTTCCACTATACTCCTGGAGGAAAAAATGAAGGTCTGCTGCCAGAGGGCTAAGATATGTCATATCCTTCCCTAGCTGGTTTGGCTTACTGGATAATTCCCTGGCCTGTGGACCCCAGGACCTGGGTTTGATTCTGATCAAGGGAATGTACCTAGGTACATGAGCAGGGCCAGAGTGGAGACGGGGCCCTGCCCAAGCAGAGGATTGAGTAGAGTGGGGGGACCTGCCCAAGCCATGGCAGAGGCTTGAGAAGGCTCAGAGATGGGGGGTGTGCCAGCCTCGGTTTGTCAGCAGGGCTCATGAAGGAGGAAACCAATCAGTGTCCCTCTCACATTGAAATTTCTCTCTGATTTTCCCTCTCTCTTCCTCACTCTCTAAAAATCAATGGAAACATATCCTCAGGTGAGGATAAAAAAGAAAGAAAGAAAGAAACGTCATATCCTATGAAAGACACATGGTGAAAATGCTTGAAGAAAGTTGTCATTTTTTTTTATGGTGAGGGGACTGGAGTCCATTTTGATGAAAACACCTTGGAGGCTGTGGTGGTGGGCAGTAGCTGCAGCAGCAGGGTGAAGGGGCTGGCGCCTTCCCCTTATCAGCCTGATCGCCTCCCACAGAGGGAGACCAGACTGCAGCTTAAGTCCACTCCCAATGGCCTAAGCCATCAGTAGGACATCCCCTGAGTTTTCCCAATCTGTGTGAGGCGGCAGGCTGGGCTGAAGGACCCCTCTCCCAGTGCACGAATTTTATAATTTTCAACACATTTTTTAATTTTTTTCAGTGTATATGCTATATAATAAAAGGCTAATATACATATTGTCCCCTTGACCAGTAGTTTGAACAGCAGGCAGACTGGCCAACTGCCCATGTCCCCTCCCTTTGGCCAGACTGGCCGGACCCCACCCATGCATGAATTCATGCACTAGACCTCCAATACACACACACACACACCAGATTGATTATTATGCATTCAGAGATCATAATAATCTGACCACTCAGTGTATATTTTTGAATAACTCTTTATTGTTGAAAGTATCATATATATGCCCTTTCCCCCCCCATTGACCCACTCCAGCCCCCCCCAATATCTCTACCCCCTGCCCCAGGCCTTCAGTACCATAATGTCTGTGTCCATGGGTTATGCATATATGCATACAAGGTCTTTGGTTGATTACCTCCCACCCACCCACCCTCTTCTGCCTTCCCAAGGAGATTCCCCACTCTGTTTCATGCTTCAAGTCTCTGGATTAATTCTGTTCATCAGTTTATTTTGTTATTTAGAGTCCTCATATGAGTGCAATCATGTGATACTTGTCTTTCTCTGACTTATTTCATTTAGCATGATACTTTCCAGGTCCCTCCTTGCTGTCTCAAAGAGATTCTTCTTTAAAATTGCTGCATAGCAAAAAGATGGCAGCTCGCAGGACAGAGGTGAGGGAGAGGAAGTGAGTGAAGGGACAAAAGGAGAGTGTATGGGTGAGTGTGGTGGGTGTGTGATTGAGTGAGGGACAGGTGAATCTAAGGGGAGGAGTAGGGGCTGGAAGTCCAGGCTCTCTTGGACAAGAGGAGACTTGCCATTGCAGCTTTCACTCCCCAGACTGCGGGACTTGGGCGTGGAGCCCACGCCATCTTGAAGGGGAAAAGGCCTTTCTTTGGGAACTCATCAACACTGCCAACCAGACAGGCATTAGAGCTGCCCTGCGACCCAACAGCCACTCCAGCCAGAGTCCTGCAGACCCATGGACCCTGCAGACTCGCTGACCCTGGGACCTCCGCCTCCAAAGCAGTGAGTGCAACCTCCCCTTCCCCAGCGACATTGGCATGGCTGCAGTTGCGGCCACACACTGGAATGGGCTTGCGAACTCCCTGGTCACCTAGTGTGCACTCACAGTTTTGGCTGTGCCACGGTTTCAGCTGCTGCCACACACTAGGCCCCACCTGCAGAACTCCAGTGTCAACCCGTTTCCACGCACCAGGGTTCCCTAATCTGCAGTGTGCCTTCTTGCCAGGTTGCAAAGCACACTAGTTCCTGTGTTTGCATGTCAGGGCTGCCCTGTCTATGGAGCCCTAGTCCCTGTGTTTGCCTGTTCTGGTTGCCCTGTCTGTGGTGTGCCCTCCTATCTGGTTTGTGGAGCTCCCTGGTCACCGGAGTTTGCAGTGCACCCTCAAGGCTGCCACCCAAGGTGGGTTTTCAACAGCACGTTTCTGGTGGTCCACCTCCTAAATAGTGCCTGGGAGCGACTGGAACCCCCCGCGGGTGTGATTTTGTAACTCTGGGCACCACAGCCATGCCTCTCCAAGGTGTAGGCCCCCTTACAGACTGGACTTTGGTGCCACTGTGTATCCCCCCTGGGTACATGTGATCTCAATTAAGGGTACAAAACAACAAAAATAGAGACACTCCTCTCCACGGCCGCCAACTTCTGGACACCACAGTTGTGCTGCTCAAGCTCGCAGGTCTACATCAAGAGAACCCGAATAGCTCAAGTAGGAAACTACAATAAATTAACAAACACAGGAGAACTGAGAAATACACCAGTAGCATCACCCAGAAAAAACAAACAAAAAACTTGGGTAGTAAAGCAATTGGATCTACAATTAAAACATTACAGGAAAACATGGGAAGACGTAAAAGCAATCCCCAAAGGAAAGAAAAAGAGGATTCACCAGAAAGGGAATAAGATGAAATAGAAGTGAGCAGCCTTTCAGAGAAAGAATTCAGAGTAATGGTTTTAAGGATGTTTAAATGGATGGAAGACAAATACACACAACTCAACAACAATATCACACAACTGAATGAGAACACACAACTCAACAACAATATCACACAACTGAATGAGAACTATAAGGAGCTGAATGAGAATGTCACCAACATGTAACGAAACCAAGAGGAGATGAAGAATGACATAGCTGCAATAAGGAACACAATCGAAGGCCTAAATAGTAGATTAGAAGAGGCTGAGCACCACATCAACGAATTAGAAGACAAGGTAGGAAAAAACTCACAAACACAGCAACAATAGGAAAAAAGACTTAAATAAAAAGAAGAGAGCCTAAGGGAGCTTTGGGACAACACAAAACGAAAGAACATTCACTTAATTGGGATACGAGAAGGAGTGGAAGAAAAGCAAGGAATAGAAAACGTATTTGAAGAAATAATGACAGAAAATTTCCCTGATATCAGCAAGGAAAAAAATATGCAAGTCCAAGAAGTAAAGAGTCTCAAAGAAGATGAACCCCAAAAAGCCGACACCAAGACACATCATAATTAAATTGGCAAACACTAAGGAAAAAGTAAGAATTTTAAAGGCTGTCAGAGAAAGACAGAAAGTTACCTACAAGGGTTCTCCTATTAGAATATCAACTGATTTCTCAACAGGAAACACACCAGGCCAGAAGGGAATGGAATGAAATATACAAAGTGATACAAAACAAGGGTCTAAACCCAAGAATACTATACCCAGCAAGGCTATCATTCAAAATTGAAGGTGGAATCAGGAGCTTTACAGACAAGAAAGAGCTAAGAGAGTTTATCACTACCAAGCCAACAATGCAAGAAATGCTAAAGGGATTGCTGTAAAAAGAAGAAAGAGAAAGACAAGAAAAAAACACAAACACTAAGGAAAAATATGACAACAAACATCAACTTGTCAATAATATCATTAAATGTAAATGGGTTAAATGCACCAATCAAAAGACATAGAGTAGCTGAATGGTTAAGAATACAGGACCCATACATTTGCTGTCTACAAGAGACTCACCTTAGAGAAAAGGGTTCACACAGACTGAGAGTGAAGGGATGGAAAAATATTTTTCAGGTAAATAGAAATGAGAAAAAAGCTGGGGTAGCAATAATTATATCTGATAAAATAGACCTCAAAGTAAAGGCTATAACAAGAGATAAGGAAGGCCATTACATAATATTAAAAGGAGCAATTCATCAAGAAGATATAACTCTGGTAAACATATGCACACCTAATACAGGAGCCCCTAAATACATAAGAAAACTCCTGAAGGATATCAAGGGAGAGACTGACAACAATATAAACATAGTAGGAGATTTTAATACACCACTGATATCTCTGGACAAATCCTGTAGACAAAAAATCAGCAAAGAAACAGCAATTCTAAATAACTCACTAGATCAGATGGACCTAATTGACATCTTCAGAGCATTTCATCCCAAAGCTATAGAATATACATTCTTCTCAAGTGCACATGGGACATTCTCAAAAATAGACCATATATTGGGTCATAAGCAAAGTCTCCCCAAATTCAAAGAGATTGAAATCATATCAAGTATTTTTTTCAGACCACAATGGCATAAGATTAGAAATAAACCACAATAAAAACATTCCAAAAAATTCAAACACTTGGAAGTTGAATAGCATGTTATTAAACAATGATTGGATTATAAATGAGATAAAAGAAGAAATTAAAAAATTTCTGGAGACTAATGACAATAAAAACACAACAACGCAAATGCTATGGGACACGATGAAAGCAGTGCTAAGAGGGAACTTTATAGATTACCCTGTATATATTAGTGGGAAGGTTTATTTGCATTGAGTAGGCACTGAGCATTCCCAGTGCTAGGCTGAATTTAGATATAGGGCAGCTGCTGTTGGCATGTTTCTTTCTGTTACCTGGGTCCTGATCTGGGCTGGGCCATGTCTCTGTCTGTTACCTGGGTCCTGATCTGTGCTGAGCATGGGAAGCGAGGTATCCATGGGGACAGGAGACCTCCCTCAGAAGGGGTAAAGGTTCAGACCCCTGCAAGGTTGGCGGAGGGGTGAGGGTCTGTGCCCTACCTCTATTGACCCCCACGATCTCTCCTCATGGCCCCTCTGTGACTGTGCCTGTCTTAGGTTGTTCCTTCCCTGAGGAATCTTACCCGTCTCTGGCTAACCAGTCATCCTCCAGGGCCAAGCGGGGTGTTGTGAAGTTCAGTTCTGTCTCCATGTAGCCTATGTCCCTGTGGCCTCCACACCCAGCACCTACCTTGGGGATCCCCTCACCTGCTGGCGGGGGCCCCAGCACTGCTCACTTATCTCAGGAAATTCAGGTTCCTTCTCCAGGGAGGGCCCAGCTCACACCATTTGGCGAGAGACAGATCCATTATGCCAGCCACCTCGAGGCTTCAACCTCAGCGTGAATAGAGAGCTCAGGCTACAGCTGAGGGCCATTGGGAAGTGAGAAAAGAGTCCCTCTTGGCAAAAGAGGAAAGAAGGGTCAGTATAGAATGCTCAAGTGCCTTCCTAGTGCCCTAATTCTTTCTGAAAGGGATTAAATACTTTCATGTCCTCTTTTTAAATTGCTGCTAAACATTCATAGAATTAGTTTGTAAGTTTGTTTGGGATAGTGGTATAATATGGTATTGTGATATATCAGAAAGTAAATGATATTGTAAGATAATATCATGTAAGGATATTCTTTGTTCTAGGCCATGGCAATTCAATTTCAAACGGGCTGACAATTTCTTTTTGTAACTTTATATAAACTTTTTCAGGGAGGCAAAAACACAGAATACTTACCTTAGCTCCAGAGGCCAAATATATTGACTTTCAATTACAATCCTTATGAATTTGATGGAAACTTCTCTTTATTTCCTTCCAAAATGATTTTCATGTTACAGAGTTTCATTTAAAAATCTTTGTCTCATGAAGCAATTTCTCTTCATGTGGATTTCCTCTCATCCCCCACCGTCCTTGTTTTCTGTGCCCAATGATTATACTCATAGGCATGTACGAAGGTCCCTCTGTTGATCTCCCCCCCTTATTCCCACCAACACCCACCTTCCCCGAGGTTTGATGTTTTGATCGACATTTCTCATTCTCTGGATCTGATCTTGATCATCAGTCTGTGTCATTCACTATATTCCACAGATGAGTGAGATCATGTGATATCTGTCTTTCTGCCTGGCTTATTTCACTAAGCATAATGCTTTCCACCTCCATCCATGTTGTTGCAAATGGTATGAGCTCCTTCTTTTTACTGCAGTGTAGTATTCCATTGTGTAGTTGTACCACTGTTTTTTTAATCCAATCATCTGCTGATGGACAATTAGGCTGTTTCCAAATCTTAGCTATGGTGAATTGTGCTGCTATGAACATAGGGGTGCATATATCCTTTCTGATTGGAGTTTCTAGTTTTTTGGGGTATATTCCTAGAAGTGGGATCACTGGGTCAAATGGGAGTTCCATTTTTAGTTTTTTGAGGAGACTCCATACTGTTCTCCACAGTGGCTGCACCAGTCTGCATTCCCACCAGCAGTGCACGAGGTTTCCTTTTTCTCCGCATCCTGGCCAACAGTTGTCGTTTGTTGATTTGTTGATGATAGCCATTCTGACAGGTGTGAGATGGTACTGCATTGTTGTTTTGATTTGCATTTCTCTGGTGATTAGTGACTTTGAACAGGTTTTCATATGTCTCTTGGCCTTCCTTCTGTCTTCTTTTGAGAAGTGCCTATTTAGATCAGTTGCCCATTTTTTGATTGGGTTGTTTATCTTCTGTTTGTGAAATTGAATGAGTTCCCAGTAAATGTTGGAGATTAAACCCTTATCATTGATATTATTGGCAAATATGTTCTCCCACGCAGTGGGCTTTCTTGTTGTTTTGTTGATGGTTTCCTTTGCTGTGAAAAAGCTTTTTATTTTGAAGTAGTCCCATTTGTTTATTTTTTCTTTACTTTCCATTGCCAGAGGAGCTGTGTCAGTGAGCTTTCATGTTAATTTAAATTGGCGAACTAAAATAAGCGAACACCCAAGAAAATTTCAGTGTACTGGACAAAAAGCTGTTTCTAGATATAGGGAAGCTGCTGTTGGCATGTTTCTGTCTGTTACCTGGATCCTGATTTTAGCTGGGCCACATCTCTGTCTGTTATCTGGATCCTGATCTGTGCTGAGCATGGGAAGCGAGGTAGCCATGGGGGCAGGAGACCACCCTCAGAAGGGGTGAAGGTTCAGACCCCTGCAAGGTTGATGGGGGGGGGTGGCCATTGCCACCATCTGTCCAGTATCCAGATACCATTGATAACATGTACACATAAGGAACTGTCTGACACTGAAACTGGGACTCAAAACTCGGACATTGAAATTGGGACTCAATCATTTTTCTTTTGCTCTGGTGGGTTTATTTCTAGCCTTCAGGGGCAAGATGTTTTTAAAGAAGGGTAGAGGGGGGGGCGAGCAGATGCAGAGGCAAAAAAGCAATGAACAGACTGTGGTGCTACAGTGGGAAGGCAGGGGAGTTTTGGGTGTAGGGGCCTGTAGGAGATCAACGGAAGGACTTGTCTGCATGTGTGTGTAGGCATAGTCAGTGGAGACAGGGCAATGGGGGAAGGTGGGGAGGGGGACGGATGAGGGCATGTACTGGGGGGTGGGGAGGGCAATAGGGGAAAAATAATAATAATAAATTAATTTAAAAAATTTAAAAAATAGTTCTTTCTAAAGTATTAGTTAAAAATTCTATTGATAGCTCATCTCATGGTAAAATTGCTTAATATGTAATGAACATAAAACAGGCATATTTGTGTGCAAAATATTAAAATTTAAAGTTATCAAGATTGCATTAAAATATTTTACCAAATTCTCCATTAATCAAAAAAAAGGGGGGGTGGTGGTGGTGGTGGGGAGAGTGGGATAATATCATGTAAAGAAAAATATCTGGTAAGTAAATTACATCTTGAAAATTTTCACTTTAAAAAATTAATTTCCACTTGTAATCCTAACAGCAAGACACCCATGAAAAACACACATGGTGTCAAAATAAGCCAAAGGAAAAGTGGGTAGGCAAAAATAAAAAGGACCCCAAGTCAATTTTTTAGAAAAGATTCCTTTATTAACTCTTGGTCGAGAATATTTTTATATACTTTCAGAAAACAACTCCAAGACCAAGTGAACTCTTGCAACAGAGAGGAACTGACAGGTCTGCGCCAAACACGAAGGCAAGGGAAGAAACAGTCCAGAGATGGAAGATGTGTAGGACACCTTGCCATGCTAGCAGTCAGCAGCAGTGCATCGCTACAGGATGCCTAGGACCAAACCAGAGAGGGTCGGACTGGCATTGCCTCCATTTGTCCACTATCCAGATACCATTGATGACATGTACATATAAGGAACTGTTTGACATTGAAACTGGGACTCAAAGCTATCCGACATTGAAATTGGGACTCAAACATTTTTCTTTTGCTCTTGTGGGTTTATTTCTAGCCTACAAGTCAAGATGTTTTTAAAGACAAAAATCAGGGGTTAGGGGGGTGATCAGATTCAAAGGCAAAGAAGCAATGAACAGACTGTCGTGCTACAGTGGGAAGGCAGGGTAGTTTGAGGGAGAGGGGCCTGTAGGAGATCAACTGAAGGACTTGTCTGCATGTGTGTGTAGGCATAGCCAGTGGTTACAGGGCAATGGGGGGAGAAGAGGGTAGATGGATGAGGGCATGTACTGGGGGGTGGGGAGGGCAATAGGGAAAAATAAAGAAATTAATTAAAAAAATAAAATAATATTGCTGCATAGTATTCCATGGCATAAATGTACCACAGTTTTGGTTTTTCTTTGTTTTGTTTTTTTTAATCCACTCATCTACTGATAGGCACTTGGGCTATTTCCAGATGTTAGCTTTTGGAAATTGAGCTGTGATAAACATAGGGATGCATATATTCCTTATGATTTGTGCTTTGTTAGGACATATTCCCAGAAGAGGGATCAGTGGGTCAAATGGCAGATCTATATTTAATTTTTAAAAATATATATTTTATTGAGTTTTACAGAGAGGAAGGGAGAGGGATAGAGTTAGAGACATTGATGAGAGAGAAACAAACACCATCTACTGGGGATGTGCCCGCAACCAAGGTACATGCCCTTGCCTGAAACTGAACCCGGAACCTGCAGGCCAACACTCTTATCCACTGAGCCAAAGTGGTTAGGGTTATATTTAATTTTTTGAGGAAACTCCATACTGTTTTCTATATGGTTGCACCAGTCTGCATTCCCACCAGAAGTGCACTAGGGTTCCCTTTTCTCCACATAGTCGTCAGCATTTGTCATTTGTTGATTTGTTGATGTTAGTCATTCTGACAGGTGTGAGATGGTACCTCATTGTCATTTTGAGTTGCATCTCTTGAATGATTGTGACTTTGAGCATTTTTCATATGTCTCTTGGCCATGTGTAAGTCCTCTTTCAATAAGTGTCTATTTAAGTCCTTTGCCCATTTTTTTTCATTGAATTGTCTTTCTTTCTTAAAAATTTCTTTATTAATTAACATATTACCTATGTGTCCTTAACCCCAATTGGCCCTCCCAGTCCCCACTCATGCCCTCACCCCTCCCTGTTGTCTGTGTCCATTAGTTAGGCTTATATGCATGCATACAAGTCCTTTGGTTGATCTCTCTCACCTTAACCCCACCCTCTCCTTCCTTCCCTCTGAGGTTTGACAATCTGATTGATGTTTCTCTGTCTCTGGATTTGTTTTTTATTTTATTCTTTTATTTTTTAATTTCTTTATTGATTAAGATGTTATATATGTGTCCTTATTCCCACATTCACCCCCATTCACCCCACTCATGCCCTCACCCCACTGTTGTCTGTGTCCATTGGTTTTGCTTATATGCATGCATACAAGTCATTTGATTGATCTCTCCCTCTTACCCCCACCCTCTCCCACCTTCCCTCTGAGGTTTGATGGTCTGATTGATGTTTCTCTATTTCTAGATCTATTTTTGTTCATCAGTTTATGTGTTTATTATATTCCATAAATGGGTGAGATCATGTGGTATTTATTTTTCTCTGACTGTTTTATTTCACTTAGCATAATTCTTTCCAGTTCCATCCATTCTATTGCAAATGGTAAGAAATCCTTTTTTTTACTGCAGCATAGTATTCCATTGTGCAGATATATCACAGTTTTTTAATCTACTCATCTGCTGATGGGCACTTAGGCTGTTTCCAAATCTTAGCTATGGTGAATTGTGCTGCTATAAACATAGGGGTGCATATATCCTTTCTGATTGGTGTTTCTAGTTTCTTGGGATATATTCCTAGAAGTAGATTACTGGGTCAAATGGGAGTTCCATTTTTAGTTTTTTGAGGAAAATCCATACTGTTCTCCACAGTGGCTGCACCAGTCTGCATTCCCAACAGCAGTGCACGAGAGTTCCTTTTTTCTCTGCATCCTCATCAGCACTTGTTATTTGTTGATGATAGCCATTCTGACAGATGTAAGATGGTACTGCATGTGTGTCTTTTTTCCTTTTTGTTACGTTGTATGAGTTCCTTATATATTTTGGATATTAACCCTTTGTTGGGTGTATCATTGCTAAATATGTTCTCCCATACAGTGGGTTCCCTTTTTGTTTTGTTGATTTTTTTTTGCTGTGCAGAAGCTTTATGTTTTAATGTAGTCCCATTTCTTTATTTTCTCCTTAGTTTTCTTTGCTTTAAGAGATGTATCTGTAAACATATTGCTATGAGAGATGTCTGAGATTTTGCTGCCTATGGTTTCTTCTAGGATTATTATAGTTTCATAACCCATATTTAATTCTTTTATCCATTTTGAGTTTATTCTTGTGTATGGTGTTTGTTGGTATTATAGCTTCGTTTTTTTTCATGTACCTGTCCAATTTTTCCAATGCCATTTATTGAAGAGACTCTCTTGACTCCATTGTATGCTCTTGCCTCCTTTGACAAATATTATTGAGCATAATGACTTGGATCCATTTATGAGTTCCATTGATCTATATTTCTGTTCTTGTGCCAGTATCAAGCTGTTTTGCTTATGGTGGGTTTGTAATATAACTTGAAATCTGGTATTATGATTCCTCCAACTTTGTTTTTCTCCCTCAAATTTGTTGCAGCTATTTGGGGTCTTTTCTGATACCATATAAATTTTTGGAGTATTTATTATATCTCTGTAAAATATGCCATTGGTATTTTAATAGGAATTGTATTGAATCTGTAGATTGCCTTAGATAGTATGGGCATTTTAATGATGTTGATTCTACCAATCCATGAACACAGTATATTCTTCCACTTGTTTATAACCTCTATATATTTTTTCAATGTCCTATAGTTTTCTAAGTACAGGTCTTTTGCTCATTGGTTAAGTTTATTCCTAAGTATTTTATTTTTTTTTGTTGCAATGGTAAATGAGATTGTTTAATTTCTCTTTCTGAGAATTCATTATTGGTTTATAAAAGAGCTATTGATTTTTGGTGTTGATTTTGTATTCTGCTACATTGCCAAATTCATTTATTAAATTTAGCATTTTTAAAAAATTTTCTTTTTCAGAGAGGAAGGGAGAGGGAGAGCAAAATAGAAACATCAATGATGAGAGAGAATCACTGATCGGCTGCCTCCTGCACACCCTCCCCCCCCCACTGGAGACTGAGCCTGCAAGCCATGCATGTGCCTTGACCAGGAATTGAACCATGATATCCTGGTTTATAGGTTGTTGCTCAACCACTGAGCCATGCCAAGTGGGCTAGTAGTTTTCTGATGGAGTCTTACGGTTTTCTTTGTGCAATATCATGTCATCTGCAAATAACGAGAGTCTTACTCCCACCTTTCCAATTTGGATGCCTTTTATTTATTCTTCTTGTCTGATTGCTATGGCTAGGACTTCCAGTACTATGTTGAATAAGAGTGATGAAAGTGGATATCCCTGTCTTTTTTTGTTCTTATGGGAAATGCTTTTAGTTTTTGCCCATTGAGTATGATGCTAGTTGTAGGTGTGTCATATATGGCTTTTATCATGTTGACATATGATCCCTCTATTCCCACTTTGCTGATAGTTTTTATCAGTATGCAGGCTGATTTCCTTCAGTAAATAGAGTGTCAGCCTGCGTACTGAAGGGTCCTGAGCTCAATTCCAGTCACATACCCAGGTCGTAGGCTTGATCCCCCAGTGGGCATGTGCAGAAGACAGCCAGTCAATGATTCTCTCTCATTATTGATATTTCTATCTCTCTCTCCCTTCCTATCTGAAATCAATAATTTTTTTAAAAGGGTGTTGGATTTTGTTGAATGCTTTTTCTGCATCTATTGATATAATCATGTGACTTTGTCTTTTAATTTTCTTATGTGATGGATCATATTTGTTGATTTGTGAATACTATACCAGCCTTGCATCCCTGGAATAAATACCACTTGGTCATGGCTTATGATCTTTTTAATATATTGCTGGATGCGATTTGTTAATGTTTTGTTGAGGATTTTAGCATTTAGGTTCATCAGGGATATTGATCTGTAATTCTCTCTTTTGGTAGTGTCTTTATCTGGTTTTGGAATTAGGATAATGCTGGCCTAATAAAACGAGGTTGGAAGTGTTCCTTGCTCTTGGATTTTCTGAAATAATTTGAGGAGTAGAGGTGTTAGTTAGCCTTTGAATGTTTGATAAAACTCTCATGTGAAGCTGTCCATTCCTGGGCTTTGGTTGGCTGGGCCTTTTTTAAATTACTGCTTCTATTTTATCAGTTGTTATTGATCCATTCAGGTTTTCTGATTCCTCTGATTCAGTTGTGGGAAATTGTATTTTTCTGGGAATTTGTCTATTTCATCCACATTGGCTATAGTTGTTCATAGTATTTTCTTACAATCCTTTGTTTTTCTGTGATGTCAGTGGTTACTTCCCCACTTTCATTTCTGATTTTATTTATTTTGTATTCTGCTACATTGTTTTTTGGTGAGTCTCACTATGGTTTATCAATTTTGCTTATGCTTTCAAAGAACTAGCTCTTGGTTTGGTTGATTTTTTTTTTTTTAGTTTCTATGTTACTTATTTCTGCTTTAATATTTACTATTTCCTTTCTTCTACTCCCTCTGGGATTTTCTTGATGTCTTCTTTCTAGTTCTTTAAGTAATTAGTAAGGATTAAATAATTTATTTCTATTTTGCTTTAAGCTAAGCCTCTAGTGCTTTTCACTTCCCTCTCAGGACTACTTTGGGTACATAGGTATATGTTAACTGTTTCTGACTAAGTTATGTCCTCTTGTTGGATCGATTCCTTTAGTATTATATAGTGACCTTTGTTGTCTCTTTTGATGGCCTTCATTTTAAAGTCTATTTTGTCTGATAGTAATATTGCTACTCTAACTTTTTTCTTTTCCATTTGCATAGAAATCCCCCCCCTCCGCTGTTCACTCTCATCCTGTGTGTGTCTGTTGTTCTGAGGTGGGCCTCTTGTAGACAACATATAGTTGTTTTTCTTTCTGTTGTCATCAGAATTATTTATTTTATTTTTTCTCACTTTTGAGGTTTCCATACAACTCACTTTGATTTTTAGGGCAAGGTCAGCCATTCTGGATTTGTGTAATTCTTTTATTTTACAGATTAGGAAACTAGTCAGGAAAGTAAAATAACTAATTCATGTACAGGCTGTAGCAGAAGCAGATTTTGGAAGTAAATCTTCTGGTTTCATACAGTACTTTTTCCAGTCCTCTGCACCTGTTTAGTTACATTGCCCATTCCTATGAAACATAATCACAAAATCATCAATCATTCCTAATGTTCCAGGGATATTTCCAGAGTACACGATTAAAAACAGAAATGGAAAGATTCTCACAGTACAATATTTGTCTGTTGCCATAATCCTAAAAAAAGGTAATCACATTTCCAAGAATGAAAACAGATGCAAATGTATAAGCAGTTGGAACTGAAACATAAGCATGTGTTCAGAGACCATGAATGGCTTCTTTTTTCTTCCCTAGAAATAGTTTAACTATGCAATCTTTTCATCTTTCAGAATAGCAATGGCTGAGATTCCAACTTAATCCTTAAATAACAACTCCCATTAAGTCAATAGGGACTTTGCCTAGTGTATTATTGTAAGGAATTCTGTGTTATAGAGTGGCTGTAGAGGAGTGAGTGGGATGCAACAATAGCTCACAGAGCTAGTAACTGAATGGACTAACTGCTTGGGATTTGTTTTGTGAAACTGTTCAATACCTATGCTACCAATGGTTTTTTTTTCTGTAGGAACTTAACATTTCATAGTCATATGGAACATTAGGATTTTCTAATTTAAACACTTTATTTTGTATACAGGGAAACTGTGGTCCAAAAAGGCAAAACATTTTCCAAAGCCATAGGTTTAGTTGTTTTTGTATTTTTCACATTTTAAAGGACATTTACAGGGTGGGACAAAAGTAGGTTTACAGTTGTGAGTATGCAAAATGTAGAGTTTATTCTTGTATTATTATTTATTAACTAGAGGCCTGGTGCATGAAATTTGTGCACTTCAGGGGGGTTTCCCTCAGCCTGGCCTGCTCCCTCTCGCAGTCTGAGCACCCTGTGATCAATCACCCCAAAGAGGTAAGCCCTGCCCACCTGGATGGGGCTCCTCAATGTATCACCTCTACAGAGGGAGGTCCAGGATACCTGCTGCAGAGCTTCCAGCCATTACTCCAGGCCTCCCACTTTAGGGCGATTGATCAATCAATTGTGGGGCTTCGCCAACAATTGCCCCAAAAAGATAGGCCCTGCCCATTTGCTGCAGTGCTTGGGGTGATCAATGGTGCCCACAGAGGGAGACCCCACCTACCTGCCACATCCTGCTGCACTGGTCAGTGGTCTGGGACTCTCTCTTTGGGGTGATCATGGAGCCCCCTGATTGATCACCCCACTGGCCAGTGGCTTGGGCTTTCCTCTCCAGGGTGATCATGGGGCAATAGCTGGCCCATGTCATAGCATGGTTGTCCAGATGGTCATTCCGCTTTTTGGTCAATTTGCATATTATGCACACTTTTATTATTTTAGATTATTGTATTATTTTCCATACAAACAACTGTAAAACTACTTTTGCCCACCATGTATTATATTTCTCAGATTTGATTAGCAACTAAAAAGGAGGCTCTCATGGCCATCATTTTCAGCATCACCTGGGAGCTTATTAACAATTTTACTTCTGAATCAGAAGTGTTAGGATTGGGGCCCAGATATAAGCACTCACCAAACCCTTTAGGTGATTATGATACATTCCCCAATTTTTAAATTTTCATTACTTATATTTTATAATTTATTATAAATCTACTGTGGGCCAAATTCTCTTCTAGGTACTTCAAACTCATTTAATATTTCCAGGACTGTGTGTTAATAATCTTGGATATATTGGGGGTTTAGTTTCATACAGTACTTTTTCCAGTCCTCTGCACCTGTTTAGTTACATTAAAATATCACAATAAGAGTCATCATATTTTTACTAGTTGAAGGTCTTGCCTTTAATTTGTAAAAAGATGAAGCATCTGTGAAGCACAATAAAGTGAAGTGCAGTAAAACAAGATATGCCTGTATTATTCCACTTAAGTTTGGCACTTAAGGTCAAACAGCTGGTCTCTAAACTACGAAGTAAGTTATCCACAATTTTTTTCCTTCAGTTTTCTTCTATCTGCCCCATCCACTCTCTGCCATTGTTACCCTAACACTATTTCCAGGTTTCTAATATTTGCATATGACTGAGAGTCAAATACTTTGGTTCTTGTCTCATCTTTTACTGTGTAACTTTGGGTAATTCCCTTCCCCTCCCTGTATTTCAAGTTCCTTATATATAAAATGAAATAACTGGACTCATCTTTGATACCTTTGTCAACAGATCTCCACATCTATACTTGGAAAAGCCCTATCTTTCATTTTCCATTAAACTGAAGTTCCTCTCTTTGCCTAGAGCAGCGGTTCTCAACCTGTGGGTCGCAAACAGCTAGCAGGGTCTCCTAAGACCATCAGAAAACACAGATATTTACATTAAGATCCATAACAGTAGCAAATTACAGTTATGAAGTAGCGACAAAAATAATTTTATGGTTGGGGATCACCACAACATAAAGAACTGTATTAAAGGGTTGCGGCATTAGGAAGGTTGAGAACCACTGGCGTAGAGCATCTGTGTTGTCAGCTTGATATCCCATGTGTGATTAAAGACTCTGATGGCTGTAAAAGTCATTTAAGGTCTTCATCTGCAGCTAGGAAAGGTATTTTTATTGAGTAAAGGCCTATCATGGTGCCCTAGATCCCACTTCAGACAATGGTAGAAAGCATGAGGATAAGATGATAGAAAACATAATGTGACTCCTAAGCAGGTTGACTTTGTTAGATTTTCAGTGGTGAGGGAAAAGGAGTTGGAATATTAAGTCATCCTTTTATTTTCTACCCAACTGTCAGTATGTCAGGCATTCTGTGAGGAACATAATCTGTAGTTTATATTGTGGCCAATGAATTGAGACCAGAATACAATAAAAAACAACATTGAATAAGCTTTTACTTTATGTTCCTATTTTTAAATTGTTGATACTACTACAGATCTCCCCCATGCCCCACCTTTGCCCACCTCCACCCAGCCCTCACCCCCCTTCCCCTGACCTTAACACTTTGTTGTCTGTGTCTATGGGCTATGTATATATGTACTTTGGCTAATCTCTTCACCTTCTTTTATACATCCCCTCCCACCCTCTTCCCTATGACCTCTGTCAGTCTGTTCCATGTATCCATGCCTTTGGTTCTATTTTGTTTGTCAGTTTATTATTTTTTCATTAGATTCCACATATAAGTGAGATCATATGGTATTTGTCTTTTTTCTGACTGGCTTATTTCACTTAGCATAATAATCTCCAGGTCCATCCAGGCTATCTCAAAAAGCAGAGTTCCTTCTCTTTTGATTGCAATTTTTAAATCATTGTGCTATCATAAAGACCTTGTATTATTTGTATTATTTTTAGTAGAAACTACATTAGTCTTGAAGTAGGGTAGTCTTAATTTAAATTCTCACCTCTATCATTTGCTAGTTGTCTGCTCCTGAGAATGACACTTAACCTCTCTGTGTCTCAGTGTCCTGAAATGTAAAATAAAGTTAATAATACATGCGTTGGCAATTTTCCAGAAAAGAGATGGGACAGTGTCTGGAACATGATAGGGGCTCAATAAATATTTGTTTTTGAAGACCACTTGGAATTAGACCAGCAGTTACTCAAGTGAACTATTAATTTTAATGTTAGAAGCAGCACTTGGGACAAAGAACCAGAAGCTCCCTATCCTATCCTAGGGTTAAATTTTTGGATTTTCCAGAATTCTCTGGCATATTTTCTTTATCTCTGAAAGAGAAATTACTTGAAACTCTCATCAAGCAAAACCTGGGAGAAGAGGTTTGAATACAGTACACCAGAGAACATTTTCTGGGAATGAGACATAAGAAAGCTGCCTTCTTAAAAAGGTATAGATAGGAAAGTTGGGGTAGTTCAAATAAATCATTGTTTTTCCTGATCATAGTGATAGTATAGAATAAAGCTTTGTTTTAGTCCCTTTAGTTTAAGGATAAGTAAAGGTTAAGGTTCAGTACAAAGATAAATATTAAGTTTAGAGGAGTACAGAAATGCTGTTGGAATTGCCCTGATATAAGTAAAATTAAAGCATCCATCTAGGCATCACTTTTCTACTGCTTAAGGTCTCTTGTCCTCTTTTTATTCTAACTTCCAGAATATTGCTGGATTTTGTGTTAGAAAAGCCACTTCAGACCCTACAGCAATATTTGTTTTGTTAATAGCCCTCTGGTTACATTTTCCCCTCTTTTTTCTCAAACTGGTTTCTCACTTGAATGCTCAGTCCTTAGACTGCTGTTGGTAGGCTGGCTTTTGGAGGCTTCAAGAAAAAGTACAGAGCATTGATTTGCTTTTCTTTTGCATTGTCCTTTCTATCTAAAGCCAGAGGACTAAACTGCATTGGTTTCTGTGGCTCATCTTCTGGTGTCAACTTCCACAAACAAAAGGTGAAATCAGCATTCCTTGTAATCAAATGTCTTTCTAAATTCAATTGTCAACCATGTTCCAGGTGCCAATGCCTCAGTGCTGGCCTGTGGGTTGGTGGAGTCTGAGGTTTCAAGAAAACCCTAACTTCAGGCATCTTCTATGGGCCAAAGTTTATGCTAGTTACTTCAATACATACTATCTCATTTAGTACTTACAGTGCAATATAGTATTATTATTCTTTTTTAGATGGAAATAAAATGCCTTTACTAAGGACACCCAGCTATTAAGTGGTGTCACTAGATTGGAATCTGAGTTTGTCAGACACCATCTTCCTATTTTAGTCACTTGTAAATCCCTTGGGTTAAAAATATAGGCAGCCTAAGAACAGATTTTTTTTTTTTAGTGATTGTTTCCCAGGTTCATGTTCTCTGCCTCTCTGCTATCTCTCTCTCTCTCTCTCTCTCTATATATATATATATATATATATATATATATATATATTCTTTATTGTTTAAATTATTACATATGTCTAATTCCCCCCCCTATTGACCACTCCCCGACCACTCCCACCCCACCCCCAGTGTCTCCCTATACTTTTATTCTCTTGTGGTTTGGGCTGTGACTCATTGAGATGGGTATGGTCCTCAGTTCTCTGCTTCCCAGACAATTATACAGAAAGATTAGAACCAAAAAAAGCTGCTTCTTTTTTAGCTCCATATAAGTGATCAAAGTAGTATAGCTCAACAGGACAGCCTTGGGATAAATGTAAAGTTTGTCTCTTGATCTTCCTAATTTCTTTTCGGTTAATACTAACCACCTTACAAAAAATAATGCTGTGCAAACTATTAACCATTCATTAGATTAAATTTCTATTCTGTATTCTTTGGTTACAACTCTGAGCTTTGTCCATACAAGTTTACTCATAGATTTGTTTTTATATTTGGAGGGAGGAGGTTCATTTGGTATAGATATCTGTTTACAATCTGAAAAATATTTAGAGAAATTATTGACTAAATGTATTCACAGCATATTTTAGATGGTAGCAACTTACACATAATGTCATGTAATCTCTTTTTTCTGATGACAGGAAAACGAGGAAGGTAGAAGTTGCCCAAGATCAAACACTGAATAGCACGCCCCCCCCAAACTTTCAATCCAGTAGGATTTCTACTATTAAAACAGTGCTTAATGTGCATTTACTGATTATTTTATGTGGGGAGAGGCTATAGGGTTAAGCCTCGGACTGACTTGTTGGCAAAGCCACAAACAAGTCCCAGCTTAGAGGGCACAGCCCTCCTAGCATAATTAAGCTTGACCTTATGACTATCTGGGTAGCTAATGGGCTGTGTGAGGTATAGCAACTGCTGCCAAAACAAGTGAAACTCACAAGAACATTATAACTATGGTGGCCACTACCTTGTTTACCTTTGGCTATAAAATAAAGGCTCAGCTTGCCATCTGGATCTTTTTCTGTGTCCTTTGCCAGGCACAGGATATCCACCTAAACCCAGCTTATTCTTTGTCTGTCTTTTCTTCGGTCTTTTGCTGCCCCCCCCCCCACTCAGGCTCACTGAACCCTTGGGTGTCCTGGCCCGGTACAATTTTATAATTAATTGTCAGTCATGAGGAAGGTAGGTCTTTGTAGTAACCAAAAGAATATTATGTAGGAAATAGTATAGTACAGGCATACTTCAAATATATTGCAGGTTTGGTTCCAGACCACTGCAATGAAATGAATGTTGCAATAAAGTTATTCTCACAAATATTTTGGTTTTGCAGTGCATATTAGAACTATATTTATGCTATATGTCATCTATTGAATAAGCAATAGCGTTACATCTAAAAAACAATGTAGGTATGTGCTGCAAGACTCTGTGTTGGTATGTACCATTCTGCAGAAGTAGATATTTACCTTGCTGCCTGGCTCCCGAGTATGCTTTGTGTTCTACCAGGACTCCTGATTTGGGGGGGGGCTTGCCTTATTTCTAACAATTTGGGGGCTGGTCTGGGATTCTGTTTGTCACTATGAGGGGCCATTGGACCCCTGTCCTGAGGAAGTGCACCCTGCTGCCAAGTTGAAGTGATTTCAGTGAGGAGGGACAGTCATTACAAGCTGTCCCCCAGGCCAACTACAAGCTCAGGATCAAGAGTCAGCTATCAACGAAAGAAGGGCCCAAACAAGCAAGAATAGCAGCAATCAGGTGACCTCATGCATGAGCCAAGGTGGGAATTGGACTGAGTACTACTTTGGTGATTGGGTATCCCTAGAGGTTGGGTATATGTGACTGGTATGTGTCTTGAACATAAAGTGAGTGTGCAGTTCTTTTTTTTTTTAAATATATATTTTTATTGATTTTTCACAGAGAGGAAGGAAGAGGGATAGAGAGTTAGAAACATTGATGAGAGAGACATTGATCAGCTGCCTCCTGCACGCCCCCTGCTGGGGATGTGCCCACAACCAAGATACATGCCCTTGACTGGAATCGAACCTGGGACCTTCCAGTCCACAGGCTGACGCTCTATCCACTGAGCCAAACCGGTTTCGGCAAGTGTGCAGTTCTTATCTGCAGTTCTGTTCTCCTGTGAGGGAAGTGGCCAGGGATCTTGGGGAGTGTGAGAAATCTCCAAAATGGGGGATTGAGCACAGTGCAAAAAATCTCCATTATGGGAGGTTGAACATATAGTCATGAGGGGCTTTCTGAGGATGGGAAATAAGAAATCTAGGCATAGGGAATACATTCCCCAAATAGTCCATTGGGAGAATGCTAAAATTTTGGAGAAGGGCAGTCCCTGAACCAGGAACAGGAGACATTGTGCTGCTTTGGTAAATTTTTTACAGGTCATTCTATGATGTCTGTGGGTCATGTGCACCTGTATAAGAGTGTTTCTGTTAATGTTTTGTCTCTTTGTTTTTTGCTTTAATTTGTTTAAAGATGGGGCACATCCCACTTTGGGGGACCCCAGCTACTGTAGTGAGGCTGACCACATGACAGAGATGGCAGGAATGTTTTAGCAGCTGCCAAGAATTCTTAATCTTGGGAACTCTTCCTGCTTTTCCCTCTTAGGATGTCAGATGCCAGAAACTCTTAGCTAGTGATAGTTCTTCTCTGTGTGTTTGTAATGTAATTTTGGTTATATATCAGGGACCTTAGGTTTTGTTCTTCACTGGTTTATGAATCTAGGATTACATGGGGAAGTAAGCAATGTGGGCTAGAGTGATACTTAATTGTTTGGACAACAAGGCTAATGTTTCCATGATGGTAAGCATTTCTTGAATGAGAATCTAAGGTTGACTCTCAGGTTTCAGGGGCATACAATCCCCAGAATTTTGTTCCTAATATTCAGAGAAACAGATTTTTCAACAGGCTGTAAAATGCAGTTGGGGCCCACTCCCATTTTCTAAAGAAGAATAAGGCTGAGTAATCCCTGTTAGAAAATTTGTCAATAAAATGCCTTGGATAATAATAATAATAATTGGCTTTAAAAATCTCAGAGTTGTTAAGACATAATAAATAGATGTATTTAAAAGAAGGGGTTTATGATAAAACTTTTCAGTGATAGATATATATGTCTAAACATATATTTTGGTAACTTAAAATTTTGGAGTTTGCTAAGTTAAATGGTAAAAAATTATTTAAATACCATGGCATTTTAAAATAACAGGATACTGAAATATTAATCTGAGTATGCCATATATGGAGAATCTAAAGGATGGATTTGAATCTATTAATGACTAAGTCTTTCATTTTATTTAAAACTAGAGGCCTGTTTCATGAAGATTCATGCAATAGGTCTTCCTTCCCCTTGCTGCTGGCATTGGTTTGCCTTCAGCACCCGGGACCCAGGTCTTTGCTCCAGCCACAGCAGAGAAGCCAAGCCTTTTCAACCTTCAGTCTTCAGTATTCAGTCTTCGCTTGGGCCAGAGCCTTTAGTCTTCACTCCGTGCCTGCGTATGCAAACTAATCCACCATCTTTGTTGGATTAATTTGCATACCCACTCCTGATTGGCTGGTGGGTGTCATGGAGGTATGGTCAATTTGCATATTTCTCTATTATTTAGATATATATTAAAATGTGAATATATTGCTAATCTTTGGATTGTTAATTACTTACATGTCACCTAAAGATTAAGGTTTCTAAGGGTTAAGAATTCTAATTGGAAAGAAATTATAGTTTTGGTGTCATTTTGAAGGAAAAGAGTGGGTTCTGAAAGTAGTAAGGTTTGTGAGGAAGAGTAATGCTTGTAAAGAGAAATATTGAAAGGAAGTTATATAAATTACACATGCTAGTAAGCCAGGATAAGTAGAATAGGGAAACTGAGATGGTTAAACAGCAATTCGGAGCTATCTAGTAAATCTCTCCCTCTCCCCCTGCAAACAAAATAAAAAAATAATTAAAAAATAAAAAATGATGTATATACCTTAATTGAGTAATACTTTACTGTTAAAAATGCTAACAATCATCTAAGCCTTTAGCAAGTCAGAATCATTTTGCTTCTGGTGGGTCTTACCTACAGTTTATAATAAACACCACAGTATCTGTGAAACACAATAAAATAAAGTATGCCTGTACTAAGCAAGAGTTAAAAGCATGCCTGTCTATAAGTAGGGCTGATTACATCGATGTGGTTGTACTAGTTATATTAAGCAGAAGTCCATTCTCATTGCTAAATGTCTATGACATATTGATTGTGAAAAATGTTTGAATGTCAATCCTGGCTATAGTTCTTAAGCAGAAAATGTAAATGAGAGAGGTGGGTCATGTGAATATTTTCAAATTGAAAGGCATTAAGGTGAATAACGTTTTTTAAAATGTGATGAGGTAGCCGGTTGGCAAACTTTATTTATTTTTTAAAAAATAGCCTCCCCAGGCCTTCAACCACTATAATCTGTGTCCATGGGTTATGCATATATGCACATAAGTTCTTTGGTTGATCTGTTCTATCCCCCCCTTCCTTCAGAGAATCCTCAGTCTTGCATGCTTCCATGACTCTTGATCTATTTTGTCAGTTTATTTTGTTCATTAAATTCCACATATAATTGAAATGTGAAACTTGTCTTTCTCTGGCTGATTTGTTTCACTAGCATAATATTTGCTAGGTCTTATTATGCTGTCTCAATGGGTAAGAGGTCCTTCTGTTTTACAGTTGCATAGGTTTCCATGGTGTAAATGTGCCACAGCATTTTTTTTTGTTCACTCATTTACTGATGGGCACTAGGGTTGTTTCCAGACCTTAGCTACTGTAAATTGTACTGCTATGAACATAGGTGTGCATATATACTTTCTGATGGGTATTTCAGGTTCATTTTAAAAATCTTTATTATTGAAAGTGTTACATATGTCCCCATTATTTCCCCATTGACCCCTTCTAGCCCCTTCATCCCCTCAGGCCTACAGCACCCTATTATATGTGTCCATGGGTTATGCATATATGCATACTAGTTTTTTGGTTGATCACTTTCCTTCCACCCACCTACTACTGCCTTCCCTCTGAGGTTCAACAGTTTGTTCCCTGCTTCTATGTCTCTGGATCAATTTTGTTCAACAGTTTTTTTGTGCATTAGATTCCACATATGAGTGAGATCATGTAATACTTGTCTTTGACTAGCTTATTTACCTTGGCATAATACTCTCTATGTCTCTCCATGCTGTCTCAATTTGTTTTTAATTTTTACTGCTGAATAGTATTCCATGGTGTAGATGTACCACAGTGTTTCACCTATTCATCTACAGATGGGAACTTGGGCTCTTTTCAGAATTTAGATACTGTAAATTGTGATGCTCTTGTGCCAGTATGAGGCTATTTTGATTATAAGGTTGTATACATTCATTTTGATTGGTGTTTCAGGTTTCTTAGGATATATTCCTAGAAGTGGGATCACTGGGTCAAATGGCCATTCCATATTTAATTTTATGAGGAAACTCCATAAGTATTTTGAATTTTTATTATTTTTTTAAATTAATGTGTTATTTATTTATTTATTTATTTACTTATTATTTATTTTATAACACAATGAATCATTTTTATTTCGGTATGCATTCACACCTCAGCAATTAGTGGTCCTGAACAGAAAAGTGGAAAAATGCAACCATTTGCCAGTAAGTCAAACCCGCCAATTTTGGGGTTCTGCTGTGCACATAGAGTTCTTTCTTAATCCATGCTGAGGACCATGAGAAGCTGCAGCACCAAAACCAAAGTATGCACTGAATTCAAGGTTCTTTTTGTAACAGTTGTCAAGATTCCAAACTAGACCCAAATGGATTGCAAAGATGACCAAATGAGATCTATTTAAAACTTCAATTTGTAAAAGCAAAAGCAATGATAGGAGCAACAAAATTCATTCAGAGGGATCATATGTGCTTACAAGTGTCTTCTGTGGCCTTCCTGAGCTTAAAAAACAAACGTATCAGCTGATGAAGACAGCAGAGTCGCAGGGCTTCAGACCCAATTTTCATTTCCTGGGCTGCTGGGGAATAAATGAATGTGGTTCCAAAACTAAACGAGGGAGGTCAGAGACTCTTTCCAACCTTACCTGATGGCTTCTGGCCACAGCAAGGGCATGTCATGGAAAGTGTTGGGTGGTAATGGTGCAAGAAAGGGACTTGAAGAGGAGAGAGGAGGAAGCAGCACCCCTCAATATAAAGGTGGTGGGGAAGTTATGGGGAAAGCCTTGAATTCCTCACCAAAGGCTAGTTTCAGAGGGGAGCTGCAGGGGTTACAATCTATGCTTCGGCCAATGGTGGTAGTAGAGTGGAGAAAGGATGGTGGCTTGGAAGGAGGAGGGGCATCACTTAATACTTAAAAAAAAAAGAAACCAGGGGTGCAAAGGAAGCACCCACACACACCCAGCAGTAGTCCCACAGGCTGTGACCTGAAACCTTCACATCTACTCTAACAAGCCACCCCAAGCTGGAGGGATGTTGCAGGGGAAGTGGGGAGGGGAGGGAAAAGGCAGAGCTCCCAGGCCATGTAATCAGCAGCAAGGTGATTGTGTGATGTATCTTTTTACAGTTGAGTTAGATGTGCCCCACCAGTTATGATGGGAATCAATTTAAATATACTTTCTTGATCCCAGAAGTTCAACTATGTGGACAGTGGTTACACTTGACAGGATGATTTGTTATAGCACAACTTATATATTTCAAATGGACAAAAAATTAGTATCATTTATAGTATCATTTACAGTTTATCTTAAGCTGGCTTTGAACGGGAGCTTCCTTTCCAGTACTATGAGGCCTACAAAACATATCTAGAAAATTTACTACTGAGGAAAATGAAGACTGCTTAAATCGAATGGGGAAGGGGTGGGCCTGTGGTTTTCTTTTTAATTCGTTGCTGTAACACTTTCCTTCAGGTGGCTGAGGGAGTTTCATATTTTCTTTAGACATCATTAGGCGCCGAAGCTCCTGCAGGACAACTTTTATACTATATGAATTCTGCCATTTCGCTAGCACTGATATGGCTCTTGGGTTCACCACTCCATTAGAACTATTAACTCCATTCATATTAATTTTTGTTACAAATCTTACAAAGGAGGGTGCTTCTGGGTATTTAGGTCCACATTCTATTTTAAGGCTGTATATTTGGTTTTCATAAATTGTTCTTGGAGGCCCAGTTATCATTCCTGTCCATCTAGTAAGTGTCATGTCTTCGTCATCTTCTAGACCCCAGCTAACTGTGCCATCTCCTACTCCTTTTTGGCCTTCTTTGAGTTCTTCCAACAGTTGAAAATAGGGAGGGACTTTTACTCCCGAGCCCGTGGTGGCTGCCATCTTGTGTCGCTGTTGTTTGAAGGCCATCCCCTTCTTCACTTGTTACATGTTTGTATATCTTCCCATTGCCCACCCCCCATTCCCATGCATGCTCTAATCCCCTAGTGTCTTGTGTCCATTGGTTGTGCTTATATGCATGCATTCAAGTTCTTCGGTTGATCTCTTATCTACCCCACCTCTCCGTAACCTCCCCACTGTAGTTTGACAGTCTGTTTGATGCTTTACTACTTCTTATCTTTCTTTTTGTTCATAAGTTTATAATGTTCTTTATTATCCATAAATGAGTGAGATAATGTGGTATTTTTCTTTCATTGAATGGCTTATTTCACTTAGCATAATGCTCTCCAGTTCCATCCAGGTTGCTGCAAATGGTAAGAATTCCTTCCATTGTGTAAATAGTATTCCATTGTGTAAATATACTATAGTTTTCTGATCCAGTCATCTACTGACGGGCATCTAGGCTGTTTCCAAATTTTAGCTATTGTAAATTGTGCACAATGAACATAGGGGTGCATATTAGGATATATTCCTAGGAGTGGGATTACTGGGTCAAATGGGAGTACTGTTTTTATTTTCTTGAAGAAACTCCATACTGTTCACCACAGTGGTTGCACCCAGTCTGCATTCCCACCAGCAGTGCACAAGGGTTCCTTTTTCTCTGCATCCTTGCCAACACTTGTAATTTGTTGATTTGTTGATGATTGCCATTCTGATAGGTGTGAGGTGGTATCACATTGTCATTTTGATTTGCATATCTTGGATAATTAATGATTTTGAGCATGTTTTCATGTGTCTCTTGGCCTTCCTTCTGTCTTCTTTAGAAAAGATTCTGTTTAAGTCTGTTGCTCATTTTTTTATTGGATCATTTATCTTCCTTTTATTCAGTTGTATAAGTTGCCTGTAGATGTTGGAGATTAAATCTCTATCAGTGATAACATTTGCAAATATGTTCTCCCATACAGTGGGCTTTCTTGTTGTTTTGTTGATGGTTTCTTTTGCTGTGCAAAAGCTTTTTATTTTGATGTAATCCCATTTGTTTATTTTCTTTTTAGCTTCTATTGCCCTAGGAGCAGAATCAGTGAAGAAGTTTCTTTGGCATATGTCTGAGATTTTGCTGTTGATTCCTCTAGTATTTTTATGGTTTCCCATATTATGTTTAAGTATTGTATCCATTTTGAGCTTTTTTTGTGTATGGTGTCAGTTGGTGTTCTAGTTTCATTTTTTTTGCATGTATTTGTCCAATTTTCCCAACACCACTTATTGAAGAGACTGTCTTGACATCATTGTATGTTCATGCCTCCTTTGTAAAATATTAATTGAGCAAAGTGGTTTGGGTCAATATCTGGATTCTCTATTCTATTCCATTGGTCTATATGTTTGTTCTTGTGCCAGTACCAGGCTGTTTTCAGAACAGTGGCTTGGTAATACAGTTTGAAATCAGTTATTGATATCCCAGCTACTTTATTCTTCTTTCTCAGGATTTCTGTGTCTACTCAGGGTCTTTTTTTATTTCAGATTAATCTTTGGAGGGTTCTTTCTAGGTCTGTGAAATATGCCATTGATATTTTAATGGGGAGTGCATTGAATCTATAGATTGCTTTGGGTAGTATGACCATTTTAATGATGTTGATTCTCCCAATCCATGAGCATGGTATGCTCTTCCATCTTTTTACTTCTTCTTTATCTCTTTATTTCAGTGTCTTGTAGTTTTCTGCATATAGGTCTTTTACCTCCTTAGTTAAATTTATTCCTAAGTATCTTAATTTTTTTGGTGCAATGGTGAATGGGATTGCGTTTTTAGTTGCTCTTTATGTGATTTCAGTGTTATGTACAGAAATGCCATAGATTTCTTGGTATTAATTTTGTATCCTGCAACATTGCCAAATTCATTTAGTAAGTCTATTAGTTTTTTGATGGAATCTTTCGGGTTTTTTATGTACAGTATTATGTCATCTGTAAATAAGGACAACTTAACTTCTTCTTTTCCAATTTGGATGCCTTTTATTTCTTCTTGTCTAATTGCAATGGCAAATATTTCCAGTACTATGTTGAACAGGAGTGGAGTACAGTGGTACCTCGAGATACGAGTGCCCTAACATATGAGATTTTTGAGATACAAGCCGTCGAGCGAGCGATTTTTTGCTTTGAAATACGAGCAACATTTGAAATATGAGTAATCTCTCGGATCGGCTGGCTGCACAGGACCCACCAGTTTACCACGACTCGAGCGTCACATAGTTTCCCACGCCTCAGTCAGTGTGCTTGATTACCTCCTTGTCGAAGCATCTTTTGTACATTTACATACTTTATCACATTTCTTTTTATAACTATGGGTCCGAAGAAAGTGAGAGGAAAGGTCAGTACTCAGAAGAAGATGATGTCTATTGAATTAAAGCGTGAAATCATAGAAAAATATGAGCAAGGTGTGCGAGTGGCTGACTTGGTGAGGCAGTATGGGCATAGTACTTCAACGATATGCACTGTGCTTAAACAGAAGGAGTTGATAAAGGGTATAACGCCAGCTAAGGGAATTACAATAATTTCTAAGCTCCCTAGCTCTCTCCATGAAAAGATGGAAAATCTACTGATGGTGTGGGTGACGAAGAAGCAGCTTAAAGGAGATACATTAACACAGGGCATCATATGTGAGAAGGCGCGAGCGATTTATGGTGATTTGCTGGAGCAGACCCTGTGCACTTCCACGGACGAAGCATCAAGAGACTCATTTAAAGCCAGTAGAGGCTGGTTTGATAACTTCAGGAAAAGGTCTGGCATTCACTCCATCATCTGGCATGGTGAGGCACCAAGTTCGGATGTGAAGGCAGCTGAGGATTACCTCAAAACTTTTTCCGAACCGATAGAAGCCAAAGGATATATCCCCCAGCAAGTCTTCAACTGTGACAAGACAGGGCTTTTCTGGAAGAAGATGCCGAATAGGACTTACATAACAGCAGAGGAGAAGGTGATGCCAGACCACAAACCCATGAAGGATAGGCTAACTCTCGCACTGTGCTCCAATGCGAGTGGCGAATGCAAGATCAAGCCTCTGCTCTGCTCGTATACCATTCGGAAAACCCCAGAGTCTTTAAGTCACATAAGACTTTAAAAGATAAACTGCAAGTTATGTGGAGGGCAAACCCGAAGGCATGGGTCACCAGGCAGTTCTTTGTGGAGTGGGTAAACCTGGTTTTCGGCCCTTCTGTTAAGAAATATCTACAGGAAAACAACCTAACCATGCAAGACCTCCTCGTTCTCAACAATGCTCCTGCTCACCCACCGAACCTTGAAGATGAACTCCTCGAAGAGTTCAAGTTTATAAAGGTTGTCTACCTACCTCCCAACACCACTCCTATCCTGCAGCCCATGGATCAGGAGGTGATTTCTAATTTTAAAAAGCTGTACATCAAGCACCTGTTCCGGCGCTGCTTTGAGGTGACGGAGAACACAAACCTCACACTTCGAGAGTTCTGGAAGAACCACTTTAACATTGTGATATGCCTCAGAATTATTGATCAGGTCTGGCTGGGTGTTACAAGTAGGCAAATACACTTTAAAAAACCAGTTTATTCCTTTACATTCTCTTTTATTATGTTTTTATACAATATTTGCCATTTCTAAATACATTTTTCTTATTTAAAAACACGTAACAAGAATAACTGGGGTGGCATTTTGGGGGCTGGAACGGATTAACGGCATTTCAATTGATTTCAATGGGGAAATTTGCTTTGAGATATGAGCAACTTGATATCTGAGCAAGGTTACGGAATGAATTAAACTCGTATCTCGAGGTACCACTGTATTTTAAATTTTTTTTATTGTGTTACATACCTCCCCATTGCCCCCTCCCTCCCAGGCATACCCTAACTCTCCAGTGTCTATGTTCATTCGTTATGCTTATATGCATAGATACAAGTCCTTTGATTGATCTCTTATCTACCCCACCTCACCTTAATATTCCTGGTATAATATCACAGTCGGTTTGATGATTTACTGCCTCTGTATCCATCCTTTTGTTCATCAGTTTACAATGTTCAGTATTATCCACAAATGGGGGAGAGCATGTGGTGCTTCTCCTTCATTGACTGGCTTATTTCTCTAAGCATAAGACTCTCCAGTTCCAAACAGGTTGCTGAAAATGGTAAGAGTTCCTTCTTTTTAATGGCAGCATAGAATTCCATTGTGTAGATGTACCACAGTTTTCCGATCCACTCATTTGCTGATGGGCACCTAGGATGTTTCCAAATTGTAGCTATTGTAAATTGTGCTGCTATTAACACAGGAGTGCATAAACCCTTTCTGATTGGTGTTTTTAATTTCTTAGGATAAAATCCTAAGAGTGGGATTGCTGGGTCAAATGGGAGATCCATTTTTAGTTTTTTAAAGAAAAGTCCATACTATTCTCCACAGTGGCTACACCAGTCTGCATTCCCACCAACAGTGAACAAGGGTTCCTTTTTCTCCTCATCCTTGCCAACACATGTCGTTTGTTGATTTGTTGATGATTGCCATTCTGACCGGTGTAAGATGGTATCGCATTGTCGTTTTGATTTGCATCTCTCGGATAATTAGTGATTTTGAACATGTTTTCATGTGCCTCTTGGCCTTCCTTCTGTCATCTTTCAAAGAGGTTATATTTATATCCATTGCCAATTTTTTTTATTGGATCATTTATCTTCCTTTATTAAGTTGTATAAGTTCACTGTAGAAGTTGGAGATTAAACCTTTATCAGTGATAACATTTGCAAATATGTTCTCCCATACAGTGGTCTTTCTTCTTGATTGTTGATGGTTTCTTTTGCTGTACAAAAGCTTTTTATTTTGATGTAGTCCCATTTCTTTATTGTTTCTTTAGCTTCCTTTGCCTTTGGAGCAGTATCAGTGAAGAAGTTCTTTTTGCATATGTCTGAGATTGTGCTGCCTGTGGATTCCTTTAATACTTTTATGGTTTCCTTTCTAATCTTTAAGTCCTGTATCCAATTTTGATTTTATTTTTGTATTTCGTGTAAGTTGGTGCAGTTTCATTTTTTTGCATGTATCTGTCCAATTTTCCCAACACCATTTGTTGAAGAGGCTGTCTTGACTACACTGTATGTTCACGGCTCCTTTGTCAAATATTAGTTGAGTATAGTGTTTTGGGGGGATATCTGGATTCTCTGTTCTATTCCATTGTTCTATATGTCTGTTCTTGTGCCAGTATCAGGCTGTTTTGAGAACAGTTGCTTTGTAATATAGCATTAAATCTGGTATTGCGATCCCACCTACTTTACTTTTCTTTCTCAGAATTGCTGTGGCTATTCGTGGTCTTTTTTTGTTTCATATGAATCTATGAAGAATTCTTTCTAGGTCTGTAAAATGTGTCGTTGGCATTTTAATGGGGGGTGCATTGAATCTATAGATTGCTTTGGGTAGTATGGACATTTTAATGATGTTGATTCTCCCAATCCATGAGCATGGTATGCTCTTCCATCTGTTAACATCTTCCTCTATCTCTTTTTTCAGTGTCCTGTAATTTTCTACATATGGGTCTTTTACCTCTTTAGTGAGGTTTATTCTTAGGTACCTTAATTTTTTTGGTGCGATGGTAAATGGGATTGCTTTTGAGTCTCTGTTTCTGTAATTTCACTATTAGTGTTCAGAAATGACACAGATTTCTTGGCATTAACATTGTATCCTGCTACATTGCCAAATTCATTTATTAAGTCAATTAGTTTTGGGATGGAGTCCCTTGGGTTTTTTATGTAGAGTATCATGTCATCAGCAAATAAGGACAGTTTTACTTCTTCTTTTCCAATTTGGATACCTTTTATTTCTTCTTCTTGTCTAATTGAAATGGGTAATACTTCCAATACTGTGTCAAACAGGAGAGGTGAGAGTGGAAATCCCTGTCTTGTTCCTGTTCTTAGGGGAAATGGTTTTAGTTTTTGCCCATTGAGTATGATGTTTGCTGTGGGTTTATCATATATGGCTTTTACGATGTTGAGGTATGATCCTTGTTTTCCCACTTTGCTGAGAGTTTTCATCAAGAAAGAGTGTTGGTTTTTGTCAAATGCTTTTTCTGCCTCACTTGATATGACTATGAGATTTTTATATCTCAATTTGTTTATGTGATGTATCACGTTTATTGATTTGCGGATATTGAACCATCCCTGCATTCCTGGGATGAATCCTACTTGGTCATGAATCGTACTTGATCTTTCAGATGTACTGCTGGATCCGATTTGCTAGAATTTTGTTGAGGATTTTGGCATCTATGTTCATGAGAGATATGGGCTATAATTCTCTTTCATTGTGTTGTCTTTACCTGGTTTTGGAATTAGGGTGATGCTGGCATAATAGAAGGTGTTTGGGAGTGTTCCTTCTTCTTGAATGTTTTTGAATGGTCTGAAGAGGTTAGGTTTCAATTCTTCCTTGAATGTTTGGTAAAACTCTCCTGTGTAGCCATCTGGTCCAGGCTTTTATTTGCTGGAAGCTTTTTGATGACTGCTTCAATTTCTTCCATAGTTATTGGACTGTTGAGATGTTTAGATTCCTCCTCATTGACTTTTGGAAGGTTATATTTTTCTAGGAAAATATCCATTTCTCGCAGGTTGTCCAATTTGTTGGAATAGAGTTGTTCATAGTATTTTTTAACAATCCTTTGTATTTCGGCGGGGTCTGTTGTTGTTTCTCCTCTTTCATATCTGATGTTGTTTATTTGGGTCTTCTCTCTTTGCTTCTTGTTGAGCCTGGCTAGATGTACTTCAGTCTTGTTTATCCTTTCAAAGAACCAGCTCTTGGTTTTGTTGATATTTTGAATTGTTTCTTTGGTCTCCATGTTGTTTATCTCTGCTCTGATCTTTACTATTTCCTTCCTTCTGCTTACAGTTGGCTTTTCTTGTTGCTCTGATTCTAGCTCTTTGAGTTGTAGGGTTAGGTAACTTATTACCGTTTTTTCCTGTTTTTTTTGCAGTAGGCTTGTAGGGCTATGAACTTCCCTCTCAAGACTGCTTTCACTGTGTCCCATAAAGTTTGTATTGTTGTGTTGTCATTGTCATTTGTTGTCATGATGTTTCTTATTTCTTCCTTGATCTCTTTCATTACCCAGCCGTTGTTTAATAGCATGCTGTTTAGTCTCCATGTGTTTGATTTCTTTCTATTTTTTTTATTATAGTTGATTTCCAGTTCTATGCCACTGTGGTCTTATAAAATGCTTGATATTATTTCTATCTTCTTGAATTTGAAGAGACTATTCTTCTGTCCGAACACATGATCTATCTTTGAAAATGACCCATGAAGAATGTACATTGTGTGGCTTTGGGGTGAAATGTTCTGAAGATGTCAATTAATTCCATCTGGTCTAGTGAGTCATTTAGGATTGATGTTTCTTTTCTGATTTTTTGTTTAGAGTATTTGTCCAATGGTAACAGTGGGGTATTAAAGTCTCCTACTATGATTGTATTGCTATCAATCTCTCCCTTAATATCCTCCAGCAGTTTTTTTATGTATTTAGGTGCTCCCATATTGGCTGCATATATGTAGAGAATAGTTATTTCTTCTTGTTAGATTGTTCCCTTTAGTAATATGAAGTGGCCTTCTTTATATCTTGTTATGTCCTTCATTTTTGAGATCTAATTTGTCTGATATAAGTATTGCAACCCCAGCTTTTTTTTTCATTTCCGTTTGCCTGAAATACCATCATCCATCTCTTCATCCTCAATCTGTGTGCATCTCTCTTCCTGAGGTGGGTTTCTTGCAGACAGCAGATATATGGATCATGTTTTCTTATCCAATCGATTACCCTATGCGTTTGATTGGAGTATTTAATCTGTTTACATTTATAGTTATTATTGATAAGTACTTATCTGTTGCCATTTTTAGTCCTTACCCCCGAGTTCTTTCTTCCTCTTTCTTTTTATTACAGCAGACCCTTTAACATTTCTTGCATTGCTGGTTTGGTGGTAATATATTCCCTTAGTCCTTTTTTGTCTGTGAAGCTTCTGATTTCACCTTCAATTTTGATTGAGAGTCTTGCAGGGTACAGTATTCTTGGATTCAGACCCTTCCTTTGCATGACTTTGTGTATTTCATTTCATTCCCTTCTGGCCTGATGAATTTCTGTTGAGAAATTATTAGGTAGTCTTATGGGTGTTCCTTTGTAGGTAACTTTCTGTTTCTCTCTGGCTGCTTTTAAGATTCTTACTTTGTCGTCGGTGTTTGCCAATTTAATTATAATGTGCCTTGGTTTCGGTTTGTTGGGATTAATTTTGTTTGGGACTCTGTGAGCTTCTTGGATTTGTGTGGGTTTTTTCTTTCTTATATTGGAGAAATTTTCTGTCATTATTTCTTCAAACAAGATCTCTAATCCTTGTTCAGTTTCCACTCTTTCTGGAACCCCAATTATGTGGATGTTGTTTTGTTTCATGTTATCCCAAAGTTCCCTTAGGCTCTCTTCTTGCTTTTTAACTTTTTTTTTCTAGAAGCTGCTGTACTTGGGTATTTTTTCCTACCGTGTCTTCTAGCTCACGGATGTGGTCCTCTGCTTCTTCTAGTCTATTCTTGCTACTTTCTATTGAATTCTCTATAGCAGTGATGTCATTTTTTTATTTCTTCTTGATTATTCTGCATTTCTTTTAGGTTCTCCCTTCTTCTTGCTTCTTTTGCTTTCTTCTTGCTCTTTCTGCATTTCATTTTTCTTCTTATTCATTTCCTCTTGGGTCTTCTTCATTTCCTCTTGGCTCTTACTCACAATGTGAAATTTGTCTTACAATCTTTTCATCCACCTTATGATCATTTCTCTGAACTCTTTCTCTGGCAGGCTTATTTTTGCTTCTATTTCGTTTACGTCCTTTTCTGGTGATACCTGCCTATCTGTCTTGCAGGCTGTTTCTTCTTCTGCCCATGGTTTTTCTTCTCTGGGTGTCTGGTTATGTAGTTCCCTCTCCTATGTTGATTCAAAGGCACAAACTACAACATGACTCGGTACAGCACACAGGGCACTGAACAGAAATGTATTCACGATGTTAATAATCACCAATAAGGTGACCACCTATGAAAGACAAATTAGTGGTAAGTAGAGGAAGAGGAAGAGGAAATTGAGGGAAAAAGAAAGGAAAGAAGTGCCAAAAGCAAATTGGGAGAGGGAGAAATAAATAAATAAATAAATGAACTAAAAATGAAATAAAATAAAATTTTAAAAAAGGAGAAGAAGTAAAAGAAAAGAGAAAGAGAAACAAAGTCAGAGAGAAAAGAAAGCGGATAAGAGAGAAAAGGGGAACAAAATATAGATGTCAGGAGAAAACTCCAATAAAACAGTCACTACTCCCAATAAAGGCCAGCAACCAGTATCTAGAGGTTAATACAAACTGCAGATAATAACTGATATCGATGGAGGTGAGGGAAAAGAGAGGTAAAAAACAAAGCAAGGAAAAAGCAAAATAAAACAAGTAAAATACGCTAAAATAATCTCCCAAAAAAGTTCAAAAAATCGATATAATCACTGTTCAGGCAAATAGTAACAAAAGGACATATAGAGAAAACAACTTTTTGGCTAGTGAAGACAAGAGGAAAGAGGTTTGTATGGAGTTGTAGTAGGGTATTTGAAATTAGATATATCAGTGGGGTGAAAATTTAACCAGGTAAAGAGAAAGAATAGGGGGAAACTAAAGTTGGAAAAGGGAAAGAGAAACAAGACAACAAAATGGAGAAAGTTAGGTGAAAATTGTTGGCATAAAGGTAGAGTTGAGTTGGAGTAAAAGTATGGTAAAGGAAAGATGAAAATAGAATGTCCCAAAAGGTAAAATAATAGTAGGAATTAATAATACTAGTTGAAAACAAAAATGTAATAATTAAAAAGGTAAAATCAATTTAGGCAGAAAGAAAATAATAGTCTTTTAATTAAAATATGTAAAAATAAAAAGAAAAGTAAAAAGAAAAAGAAAAAAAATAGAATGGTCATTCACTTCCACTATTATTCTGCTTGGCACTCTGGTTTCCCAGTAGGGAAGGTATTGCAGTTCCCTGTGTTCCACTGTTGGTGTTTTAATCTCTTTATTTTTTTGTGGTTATGGGAGAGTCAATTTGTGCGTCATCCACTGAGTGGCAGTGTTTTGGAATTGATCTCTGAGACAAAGCACAGGACCTCTCTAGGCTGTGCTCAGATCCTGCTACTCTGTGGTTCTCAAAGCCTGTTTTTGGGGATTTTGCAGCCGGGACACTGTAATAACTCCCAGGCTGTCCCTCTGCCTCAGAGAAAAAATGAGTCATTTTCCAGAGCTCCCCTCTGTCAACAGTTCAGAGAGTTTGCCTCCACACTTAGGGATCACGCGCTGCTCCACATCCGCGGATCTCTCCAGAGGCAGCTTTCCCGCAGCCCGGTTCTCACAGTGTGAGTGTCTCTGTTCTGTGGGACAGGAGGCCTCACCCTATCCCAGGTGAAATCTGACCTTTCCGTGTGCCCTGTGGAGCTCCTCTGAGTCAGTGTCTGCACAGATTGGAGAGTGGTGTTCTGGGTCCCCAGGTCCCAGGCTGTTCGGTGGGTGTTTCAGCCACAGGTTTCAGACCGCCGCAGACATCCACCTACCTCTGCAAGATGGTTTGGTCTCCGCATTAGTGCTATTGGCTCTGGCAGACAAAATCCCCGTGGCAGTGGGGCTGACTGGCCAGGAGAGTCCCTTCCAGCAGTCCCCCACCTGCTCCTGGAGGATAACTGACTCTTAACTTGCCAACAATCACTCTGGTGCGACTCTCAGCTGCTCTCTCTCCCTCTGCCCACGGGCAAAGCTCCAGATGCGTTTTTCTACTCCGCGCCATTTTTCTACCCCCTATTTTGAATTTTTAAAAATTCCTTACTGATTTATGTATTACATGTGTCCTGGTTTTCTACATTGTCCCTATCTAGCCCACCCATGTCCCCCTCCCCAAGCCTATTGACTGTGTCCATAGGTTATGCATATATACATATAAGTTATTTCCTTGATCTCTTACTATCCATCCACCCACACCAGTGTTTCCTCTGAGATACAACAGTCTATTCCATGGTTCTATGTTTCTGGATCTATTTTGTTTATCAGTTTATTTTGTTCATTAAATTTCACATATGAGTGAGATCATGTAGTACTTGTCTTTTGTGACTGGCTTATTTCACTTAACATAATTCTCTCCATACTGTTTTCCATAATGGCTGCACCAGTCTGAATTTCCACTAGCAGTGTACTAGGAGTCTCTTTTCTCCATATTCTCACAAACACTTCTTATTTGTTGATTTGTTGATGGTAACCATATGACAGCTGTGAGGTGATATCTCATTGTCATTTTAATTTCCATCCCTTATGATGATTAGTGAATAAGCATTTTTTTACATGTCTACTTTGGAGAAGTGTCTAGGTCCTTTGTCATTTTTATATTGGATTGTTTGTCTTCCTTTTGTTAAGTTGTATAAGTTCCTAATATATTTTGGATATTAACCCTTTATCAGATGTATCATTGCCAAGTATGTTCTCCCATAATGTGGGCTTCTTTTTCATTTTGTTGATGGTTTCTTCTGCTGTGGAGAAACTTTTTATTTTGATGTAGTCCCATTTATTTATTTTCTCTTTTGTTTCCCTTGCCATAGGAGGTGTATTCCCAAGCATACTGCTATGAGAGGTTCTGAGATTTTGCTATTGTTTCTTGTAGGGTTTTTATGGTTTCACAACTTACATTTAAGTCTTTTATCCATTTTGAATTTACTCTTGTTTGTAATGTAAGTTGTTTGTCTAGGTTCATTTTTTTTATGTATTTGTCCAATTTTCCCAACACCATTTATTGAAGATACTGTCATGACTCCATTGTATGCTCTTTCCTCCTTTGTCAAATATTAATTGAGTATAATGGTATGGGTTGATTTCTGGGATCTCTGTTCTCTTCCATTGATCTATATGTCTGCTCTTGTGCCAGTATGAGGCTATTTTGATTATAGTGTCCTTATGGAAGCTTTTTTGTAGCTAACAAATTATTTTTCTCTTGCTGCATTTTGGATTTTCTCCTTGTCTTTAATTTTGAGATTTTAATTATGATATGTCTGGGTGTGGGCCTGTTTGGGTTCTTCTTGCTTGGTATTCTGTGTGCTCCTGAACTTCTGTGACTTTTTCCTTCACCAGGTTAGGGGCATTTTCTGCCATTACTTCTTCAAACAGGTTCTCTATCCCTTGCTCATTTTCTTTTCCTTTGGATACTCCTATTATGTGGATATTGTAATGTTTTATGTTGTTCCACAGCTCCCTTAAGCTGTCTTTTTAAATTATTTTTTCCTCTTTGATTCCCTAATTGCATGTTTTCTATCATGTATTCTAATTCAATGGTCCAGTTCTTGGCTTTCCCTAATCTGCTGTATATTCCTTCCAAAATGTTCTTTATTACTGCTATGTCATTCTTCATTTCCAATTGGTCATTTTTCTTAGTTTTCATATTATTTTATTGTTTAAAGTATTACCAATAGTAGTATATATGTCTTCTTTTTTCCCCAATTGACCTTCCCCCAGCCTCCCCTAACCCCTGAGACATTCCCTCACCCACATCCCAATGTCTTCCATCCATTTGTTATGCTTATATGCATGCATACAAGTCCTTCAGTTGATCTCTTACCTCTTCCCATGCTCCATCCCTCTTTAGCCTTCCCGCTATCATTTGTCAATATGTTCAATGCTTCTATGCCACTGTATCTATTTTTGTTCATCAGTTTGTGATGTTCTTTATTATCCATAAATGAATGAGATGATGTGGTATTTTTCTTTTACTGACTGGATTATTTCAATTAACATAATGCTTTCCAGTTCCATCTATGCTGTTGGAAATGGTAAGAATCCTTCTTTTTTAATAGCAGCATAGCACTCCATCGTGTAGATGTACCACAGTTTTCTAATCCACTCATCTGCTGATGGACATTTAGGCTGTTTTCAAATCTTCGCTATTGTAAATTGTGCTGCTATGAACATAGGGGTGCATATATCCTATCTGATTGGTGTTTCTGTTTTCTTGGGATATATTCCTAGAAGGGGTATTACTGGGTCAAATGGCAGTTCCATTTTTAATTTTTTGAGGAAACACCATACTGTTTTCCACAGTGGCAGCACCAGTCTGCATTCCTACCAGCAGTGCATGAGGGTTCCTTTTTCTCCACATCCTCGCCAGCACTTGTCATTTGTTGATTTGTTGATGATAGCCATTCTGACAGGTATCTCATTGTTGTTTTGATTTGCATTTCTCAGATGATTAGTGACTTTGAGCATGTTTTCCTATGTCTCTTGGCTTTCTGAATGTCCTCCTTTGAAAAGTGTCTATTTAGGTCATTTGCCCATTTTTTTTAATTGGGTTGTTTGTCTTCCTTTAAGTTGTATGAGTTCCCTGTAAATGTTGAAGATTAAAGCCTTATCAGAGATAACATTGGCAAATATGTTCTCCTATGTGGCTTTCTTGTTTGTTTTTTTGATGGTTTCTTTTGCTGTGCAGAAGCTTTTTATTTTGATGTAGTCACATTTTTTAAAATTTACTCTGTAGTTTCCATTTCCCTTGGAGCTGTATCATTAAATATATTGCTATGACAACTGTCTGCTATTTTGCTGCCTATGGATTCTTCTAAGAATTTTATGGTTTCCCATCTTATGTTTAGGTCTTTTATCCATTTTGAGTTTATTTTTGTGTATGGTGTAAGTCATTCATCTATTTTCATTTTTTTTCAAGTATCTGTCAAGTTTTCCCAACACCATTTATTAAAGAGACTGTCTTGACTCCATTGTATGGTCTTACCTCCTTTGTCAAATATTAATTGTGCATAAGGGCTTGTGTCAACTTCTGGGTTCTCTGTTCTGTTCCACTGGTCTATATGTCTTTTCTTGTGCTGGTACCAGGCAGTTTTGAAAACAATGGCTTTTATTGTAGCTTGATATCTGTTATTGTGATCTGTCCAACATCATTTTTTCTTTCTCAAGATTGTTGCAGCTGTTTGGGTTCTATAAATTCAATGCAAAAAATTCTGATGAATTTTTGAAAAATTGTTCTAGGTCTTTGAAGTATGCCATTGGTATTTTATTTTATTTTATTTTTTAAAAAATATATTTTATTGATTTTCTACAGAGAGGAAGGGAGAGGGATAGAAAGTCAAAAACATCAATGAGAGAGAGACATCGATCAGCCACCTCCTGCACGCCCCACACTGGAGATGTGAATGCAAGCAAGGTACATGCCCCTGACCGGAATCGAACCTGGGACCTTTCAGTCTGCAGGCTGACGCTCTATCCACTGAGCCAAACCGGTCTCAGCTGCCATTATTAATATTTTAATGGGGTATTTTAATGGGGATTGCATTGGACTTATAGATTGCTTTGGGAAATTCAGACATTTTAATGATGTTGATTCTACCAATCCATGAACATGGTATATTCTTACATTTGTTCATGTCTTCCTCTATCTTTTTTTACAGTGTTCTGAAGTTTTCTGAGTACATGTCCTTTATCTCCTTGGTTAAGTTTATTCCTTGGTATCTTAATTTTTTGTTGTTGTAATGGTAAATGGGATTGCTTTTTAAATTTCTCTTTCTGTGAGTTAATTATTGGTGTATAGAAAAATCATATACTTCTGCATGCTAATTTTGTAACTTGCTACATAGACAAATTCATTTATTAAGTCTAGTAGGTTTTTGATGGAGTCTTTGGGGTTTTCTGTGTACAATATCATGCCATCTGCAAATAAGGATAGTTTTACTTCTTCTTTGCCAATTTTGATGCCTGTTATTTCTTCTTCTTGTCTGATTGCAATGACTAGTACTTCCAGTATGATGTCAAGCAGGAATGTTGAGAGTGGACATCCATGTCTTGTTCCTATTCTTAGTGTAAATGTTTTTATTTTTTGTCCATTGAGTATGATTTTGGCTCTGGGTTTTTAATGTATGGCTTTTATTATGTTGAGGTATGAGCTTTCTAGTCCTACCTTGCTGAGGGTTTTTATCAAGAAAGGGTGCTGGATTTTGTCAAATGCTTTTTCTGCACCACTGGATATCACTATATGGTTTTTATCTCTCAGTTTGTTTTTATGGTCTATTACTTTTATTGATTTGCAGATATTGTACCATCCTTGCATCCCTGGAATAAATCCCACTTTGTCATGGTGTATGATCTTTTTAATGTATTGCTGGACTCGATATGCTAGAATTTTATTGAGGATTTTAACGTCTATTTTCATGAGGAATATTGGCCTGTAATTCTCTTTCTTTTTATTATCTTTATCTGGTTTTGGGTTTAGGGTAATGCTTGCTTTGTAGAAAGAGCTTGGAAGTGTGCCTTCCTCTTGAATTTTTTGGAATAATCAGAGGAAGATATGTTTTATTTCTTTTTTGAATGTTTTATAAAACTCCCATGTGAAACCATATGGTCCAGTGCTTTTGTTTGTTGAAAGAATTTTGATTACTGCTTCAATTTCCTCCATATTTATTGACCTATTCAGATTTTTTTATTCCTCCTGGCTGAGTTTTGGAAGGTTGCATTTTTTAAAGAATATTTCCATTTCTTCTAGGTGACCAGTTTGTTGGAGTAGAGTTGTTCATAGTTTTTTTTTTTAATGATTCTTTATATTTCTGTGGGGTCTGTTGTTATTTCACATCTTTTGCTTCTGATTTTGTTTATTTGGGTCCTTACTCTGTGTTCTTCGGTGAGCCTGGCTACAGGTTCATCAATCTTATTCTTGTTTATTTTTTCAAAGAACCAGTTCTTGGCTTCATTGATCTTATGTATTGTTTTTTGTCTCTATGTCATTTATTTCTGCTATTATCTTTCTTATTTTCTTACTTCTGCTCACTTTGGGCTTTTCTTATTGCTCTCTTTCTACTTCTTTAAGTTGCAGAGTTAGATGGTTTATTATTAGTTTCTCTTGTTCTTTTTTTTTTTTTTTTGAAGTAGCCCTGTAATGCTATGAACTTCCTTCTCCGTACTGCTTTCATTGTATCCCAAAGATTTTGGATTGTTGTGTTTTCATTGTTGTTTGCTTCCAGGGTGTGTTTTATTTCTTCTTTAATCTCTTCGGTAACCCACTCATTGTTTAATAGTATGCTATTCAGCCTCCAAGTGTTAGAATTTTTGTGATTGTTTTTACTGTAGTTGATTTCTAATTTTATGCTATTGTGATCTGAGAAGATGCTTGATATGATTTCAATCATCTTGAATTTGAAGAGATTTTGCCTGTGTCCCAAAAATGTGGACTATCTTTGAAAATATCCCATGTGTGCTGAGAAGAATATATATTCTGTAGTTTTGGGGTGAAATATTCTAAAGATGTCAATTAAGTTCATCTGATCTAGTGAGTCATTTAGGATTGAAGTTTCTTTGCTATTTTTTTTTTTTTTGGTCTAGAGGATTTACCCAGTGATATTAATGGGGTATTAAAATCTCCTTCTATGATTGTGTTGCTGTGAATCTCACCCCTGATATCTTCCAGAAGCCTTTTTATGTATTTAGGTGCTCATGCATTGGATGAATAAATGTTTACTAGAGTTATATCCTCTTCTTGTATCAATCCCTTTAGAATTATGAAGTAGTCTTTCTTGTCTCTTGTTATGGTCTTCACTTTGAGGTCTATTTTATCAGATATAAGTATTGCTACCCCAGTTTTTTTTTCATTTTCATTTGTCTGATAGATATTTTTTCCATCCATTCATTTTCAATCTGTGTGAGTCCCTTGTTCTGAGGTGGGTCTCCTGGAGACAGAGTATACATTGAGTGGCCAGATTATTATGAGCTCTGAATGCATAATAATCAGGCCAATATATATATATCCACACACACACACACACACACACACACACACACACACACAAACACACAGACACTAGAGGCCCAGTACACAAAATTTGTGCACAAGGGAAGGTGTTCTTCAGCCCAGCCTACTCCCTTTCCAATTTGGGACCCCTTGAGGGATGTCCGACTGCCTGTTTAGGCCCGGTCCAGGTAGGATTAGACCTAAACGGGTAGTTGGACATCCCTCTCACAATCCAGGACTGCTGGTTCTCAACTGCTCACCTGCCTACCTTCCTGATTTCCTCTAACCGTTTCTGCCTGTCAGCCTGATCACCCACCAACCACTCCCCTGACAGCCTGATTGATACCTAACTGCTCCTCTGCCAGCCTGTTTCCTCCTAACTGCCATCCCCTGCTGGCCTGAGTCCCTCCCAACTGCCCTTCCCTGCAGGTCCAGTCACCCCCAACTTCCTTCCTCTGCCAGCCTGGTCACACCTAACTGCCCTCCCCTGCAGGCTTAATCACCCCCAACTTCCCTCCTTTGCAGGCCTGGTCCCTCCCAACTGCTCTTCCCTGCTGGCCTGATCACCCACAACTGCCATCCCTTGCAGACCTGGTCCCTTCCAACTTCCCTCCCTGCTGACCATCTTGTGGTGGCCATCTTGTGTCCACATGGGGGCAGGATCTTTTGACCACCTGGGGGAAGTCATCTTGTGTGTTGGAGTGATGGTCAATCTGCATATTACTCTTTTATTAAATAGAATAGAGGCCTGCTGCATGGGTGGGGGCCAGCCTGTTTGCCCTGAACACTGTCCTGGATCAGGGTGGGTGTTCCCTTGGGGTGTGGGGAAGCCTGGGCGAGGGGCCTGTGGTGGTTTTTAGGCTGGTCATGACCCCTGATGACCCAAGCAGATGCCTTGGTATCTGGGATTTATTTATCTTCTACAATTAAAACTTTTTAGCCTGGAGCAGAGCCAAACCTTCTGCTCACACAGCCATTGAAGCTTTGTTGCCTTAAGCAGAGGCCTGGGGATACTAGGGTTTGCAGAAAGCGTGGCTTCCTCCATCACCAGGGGCAACCCCAGACTTCCTCCTGCTCTCTTTGTGGCTGTAGCCATCTTGGTTGGGTTAATTTGCATACTCACTCTGATTGGCTTGTGGGCATGGCTGGTAGGCATGGCTTGTAGGTGTAGCAAAGGTATGGTCAATTTGCAAATTACTCTTTTATTAGATAGGATATATTTTAGAGGCCTGGTGCATGAATTCGTGCATGGGTGGCATACAGCCAGCCTATCCAGGGGAAGGGGACATGGGCCGTTGGTCTGCTTGCCTGTTGGTTGAACTCCTGGTTGAGGGGACAATTTGCATAATAGCCTTTTATTTTATAGGTTATACACTAAGTGACCAGATTATTATATGTTTAGAGATCATAATAATCTGACCACTCAGTGTATATGGGTCATGTTTTCTTGTCCATTCATTCACTCTATGTCTTTTGATTGCAGCATTTAATTCATTTACCTTTAAAGTTATTATTTCTTTTTACAGCATTCCTTTTACTATTTCTTGCATTGCTGCCTTGGTAGTGATAAACTCCCTTAGCCTTTTTTTTTGTCTGTGAAGCTTCTGATTTCCCATTCAATTTTGATTGATAGTCTTGTTGGATAGAGTATTCTTGGATTCAGTCCTTTATTTTACATCACTTTGTTTACCTCCTTCCATTCCCTTCTAGTTTGATGTGTTTCTGTTCAGAAATCATTTGATAATCTGTTGGGGGATCCTTTGTAGGTAACTCTGTCTCTCCTTGCAGGCTTTAAGATTCTTGCTTTGTTGTTAACATTTGCCATTATAATTATGACATGTCTTGATGTGGATCTTTTGGGTTTCATCTTGCTTGGGATTCTCTGTACTTGTGTAACTTTTTTCTTCCCCATATCAGGGAAGTTTTCTGTCATTATTTTTTCAAATAGATTTTCTAATCCTTGCTGCTCTTCTTTTCCTTCTGGCAGCCCAATTATATGTATATTACTTCGTTTTGCATTGTCCCAAAGTTCCCTTAGGCTCTTCTCCTACTTTTTATTGTTTTTTTCTCTAGTTGCTTTTTATTATTTATTTTTAAATATATATATTTTATTGATTTTTTTACAGAGAGGAAGGGAGAGGGATAGAGAGTTAGAAACATCAATGAGAGAGAGACATTGATCAGCTGCTTTCTGGACAACCCCACTGGTGATGTGCCCACAACCAAGATACATGCCCTTGACCAGAATCGAACCTGGGACCTTTCAGTCTGCAGGCCGATGCTTTATCCACTGAGTCAAACCGGTTTAGGCATCCAGTTGCTGTTTAGATTGGGCTTGTTTCTGTACTTTATCTTCTACATACTAATTCAGTCCTCTGCTTCTTCTAGTCTATTTTTGAAATCTTCCATAGTGGTTTTGATTGTATCTATATCACTTTTAATTTCTTCCGGTTTTTTGCATAAGTTGTTGATTTTGTCGTACACCCAGTGTATGAACTGTACAACCATTACTCTGAATTCTTTTTCAATCATGTTGCATGGTTCCTTTTCAGTTATTTCTTTTCTTGGCCATTCCTCATTTTCTTTCTTTTGGGGATTGTTTCGTTGTTGCCCCACTCTATCACCAGAAAGTTCAAATATGTAGTCGTGGGAGCCTGGGTTGTGTGCAGTGGAAGCTTCACACCCCCCAAGTGTCAATGAAGAGCTCAAACACCTAGACATGTGGCTGCTATGGGTTGGTGTGAGCCATGCTCGGTCAGGATCAGAGTCACAGGTGCTTACCTCGTGTGCAAACCTAGAATCAGGGACCCCACCTGTGATGAGCTGAAAAAGAGACCCTGCTGGCACGTGCTGAAAATCAGAGTCCCTTAGCGCATGTCAGGAGTCAGAGACCCTCTGTACCCATGCCATGAATCGAGTATCAGAGTCTCTATTGCTTAATGCAGCCTTGCACCAAGAATCAGGGTCCCTGTGTGCATGCACCAAAAATTGGAATCACTGGCTTTTTGTGTAAATGCAATGGGAATCAGGGATCCCAGTTGTGCACAATGAGAAACAGAGTCAAGTCACTTTTACTCTGTGCTGCCTCTTGAGGAGAGTCAGGGACTTCAGTCTGCTTGGGGACTGGGTTGCACAGTTAGCACTGTGTTAGCAGGTGGTCCACTCCTGCCCTGTAGAAAACAGCATTCCATATGTGCTTGCCCTGAATCAAGGTCAGGTGGTTCTGCCATCCTGTGTGGGCGTGGATTCTGGTCCCAGGGGTGTGCACTGCGGGAAACAAACTCCTCATTTCTGTGTACCCTGGCTCAAATTCAGAGCAGCCTCCCTGTGTGGGCCCAGGTCTGGTCACGGGAAATAAGCTCCCTGAGTTCACACACCCAGGCTCAAATTCAGTGCAGCCTCCCTGCTTGGTCATGGGAAACAAGCTTCCTGAGTTCATGCTGTCAGGCTCAAATTCAGTGCATCTTCCCTGTGTGGGTCTGGGGTCTGGCCACTGGAAACAAGCTTCCTGTGCCTACATATCCAGGCTCAAATTCAGCGCAGCCTCCCTGCGTGGGCCTAGGGTCTGACGGTGGGAAACAAACTCCCTGAATTCGCACTCTCAGACTCAAATTCAGCACAGCCTCCCTGTGTGGGCCTGGGGTCTGGTCAAGGGAAGCAAACTCCCCAGAATTGTGCTCCCTGGCTCAAATTTAGCACAGCCTCCCTGCATGGGTGTGGGGTCTGGCCGCGGGAAACAAACTTCCCAGTGTCTGCACATCCAAACTCAAATTCAGGTAGAGCTGCTGCTGCTGTGTGTGGGCAGGAGGCCTGTTTGAGTGGAGAGGGTCTGGCAGTTCCTATGCCACTGCCATGGGGTCAGCGGGGAGCGGGGATTGGCTCTGTGACTTGCAGAAATCTGTGGCCGGAGTGCCTTGGGTCTTGGTGTCTGTGGGTCTGCAGCTGTGTTTGCAGATCTTTTACCAAAGTGGCTGTAGGGTCCCATTTTGCATCTGTGACTAGATTGGGTAGTGGCAAGGTTAGGATCCTCGTCTCAAGTAGTTCTGTTCTTCAAGATGGCATGGTCTCTGTGCTCGTGCTGGCTGCCCCCAGAGTGTTTGCGATGGCAGCGGGGTTTTGTCATCTAAGACTGCCCAGTTTGGCTGCCTCTTGGAAGACCTACAGGATCTAATTGTCCCTAGCTCTCACTCACACACACACTCACATCCACACACTCCTCTATTGTTCCCTCACTCTCTCACACACTCTCTCTCCCTACCTTCTTGCCAGTCACCATCTTGGGTCTCCTAGTTTCCATATCTTTTCTCATATTGTTGAACATCCTTGTTGTAATTATTCTGAACTCTATAGCTGGCAAATTTCTTATCCCACATTAATTTAGCGATTCTTCTGGAGAATTCTCTTGTTTTTTGATTTGTGGCTTGCTTTTATTTTGTATCCCTATTTTGGGTGCCTGTTTGGGATTGTGACTATGTATTAGGTGGATCTGCTATGACTCCTATTGTCTGGTGCAGAACAATTTCATATTCTATTTGTGACTATCCCTGAACACCCTATTTAGAACTATTCGCAGTTCAAAGCTTGTGGCTCCCACTTCTGGAGCTGTGTGCCCTTAGAAAGGACTAAGATATGCACTAAGGTCTGCTTTTCCTAGCCTTGGGACCAGAGTTGGATCAGTCAGAGTCTCAAAGCATACAGAGATCTGCCTTGGCTTGCTGTTTTATTGTTACTCTGAGTATAAATTTTCTTTAGGCTACAGACCACAAGTGGTAGACTCCACAGAGTGGGGTGAGAGGTTTTTCAACAGCATGGTGCAATTGCTTCTCTTCCAAGCAAAGTTAAGGTCTGCAAACCAGGTTGGCTGCCTTCTGAGCTATAACCTCAGAGTTCTACCCCTGGATTCCTCACATAGCTTTCTTTCACTCTGCCTTTCCTCTGTTGGAGCTCAGGGTGAATGGCCACACACAAAATCTTGTGCATTAGCCCTTTAAGAAAGTGCCTGCATTTCCAGCTTTCTTTCACTGGCAGTCAGCAGCCCTGCTGTTTTTTACAACCAGATGTTATGTGGGCACCCTTCTTAAATCTGATGCTCTGGACTTGGGAGCTGAGTTTGGCTCTGGAATTTTAGCTGCTGCCTGTGGGAACTCAGCCAGCCCTGTCGCTCCTCCACACTTCCTACAAGTTTCTATGTGGTCTCCAATTTCAGTCCTTGGTTTTCAGGGTTCACTCCAGCTAGTCTTCAGTTGGTTATTCAAGACTATAGGCCTGGTGCACAAATTTGTGCATGGTGGGATCCAGCTGACTCACCCCAATTGGGGCAATCGGGGGTGGGGCCATATAGGGGGAGGGGCCATGGGAAGTTGGCCAGCGACCTCATCCCCTGGTCAAACTCCTGGTTGAGGGGACAATTTGCATATTAGTCTTTTATTATATATGATGGCTTTCTATATATTTTATTGGTAAATCCAGTTTGGTCCTGGGAGAGTGTCAGTAAAGCTTCCATTTAATGTGCCATCATTTTGGAACTCAAAGCAAATAACCTTTAAGTACAATATTATCACAGTGAATTTTAGTTAATGTCCAAGTTTTAATATTTAAATTTATTTCCATTTCAGCATCTACCCACTATTTAGAAAACTGCAAGAGACTGTCCTAGAGCAGTGCTATCAAATAAGAAAGGTAAAGTGAGCATGTATACCATTTTTAATTACACTTTTTTTATTGGGCTGTTCTTTTATATCAATTCTACAAAATTGCGTGAAGCTTTATAAATATTTTAAAATATATACTTTCATAAATATTTAATATTCTGTTAATTTTATTTTGAATAGTAAATGCCAAATATTCTGTTTTTATTATTTAATGTTTTATTGTACTTTGTTACAAAGGAAAAATTGTACATTTTTGTATGTTTTATGAATAAATTTAATGTACTGAAATTAAAAATGGGAAAACATTTTATTGGGATAATTATAGATTTACTAGTGTTCTAGTGCACAGATTTGTGCACATTGAAAGGAAATTAGAAGAAATATTTTAATATTGCTATTTGTGTCTTGCTAATGAAAAGAAAATAAGATTCTACTGAGTCTCCTACCTACCTACTCCAGGACTTCTGTGAGGATCAAATGAGATGAAGCATGGGGAACACTTCACAAATATTTGGTTAAACTGTAAAATGTTTGCACCTGGCTACAAAGTAAGTCAAGTTCCTGGGCTGAAGAAACTCCAAGGATGCTAGTTGCTAGGGAGAAGAAGCCAGATATTGCTAAGTGACATTATTACCCAGCACCCACAACCACCATTTCCAGTCTGGGCTAGGCTGGGGGCCGCATTTTGTGCCATGGGATCTTGGCACTCTTGGCTGTGATTTGGTGGGGTGTTGCTCCAAGGTAGTGGTGAGGCCTGTGTCCCAATTGGAAGAAGCCAAGTGTTGGTTTGTTGGTGCCAGGAACATGGTGCCTTTTATTTTTAAATGGCCAGTGCATGTCATGGCAGCTCCTGGATTGAGCATCTTCCCCCTGTTGGTCAGTGCCCATCATAGCTACTGGTTGGATGAACACTTAGCTTTTTATATAGATAGATATGCAGTTGTAAGAATAAATGTAGAGATGCTGTGTACCTTTTACCAAATTATCAGTCAACATAGTTTCATAGATCCACTTCACCAATCTTTTAAAGATATTTATGGTTTAACTTATAGTCTTGTGTGTATTTAGTTTTGTACATTTTTATTACATGTGTGGATTTGTGTATCTATCATCACAGTCAAGACACTGAACAGCTCCACATTACAAGGATTACTTGTTCTTTCTTTTTATAGACACTTACCTCCTACCCACCCACCCCATTTCTTGGCAACTACTAGTCATTTACCCATCTCTGTAATTTATTTCAAGAATCTTATATGGATGGAGACATAAAATTAGTGAACTTCAGCATAGAAAGTTTTTTAACTTATATTAATTCCCTATAGATGCATCTAAGTTGGTTCACTCCTATTTATTGGTGAGTGGTACACTCATTGAAAGATGTGTGGTCTGTTTCTATCTTTTGTCTCTTATAAATAAAGATTTTATGAAGACAAATTTTATTTCTCTGGAATAAGTGCCCAAGAATATAGTTGATGAGTTGTATAAGTGCTTTTTTTTTTTTAGTTTTTCTATTAACTAGCAAACTGTTTTCCAGGATGGCTGTATCAGTTTACATTTCCACCATCAATGTATGAATGACCCCAGGTTATTTGTATCCTTGTCAGCATTTCATATTGTCACTATTCCTTATTTTAGCCATTCTGATAACTGTAGTTTTAATTTCATTTCTCTCATGAATAAGTATATTGGACACATTTCCATGTGTTTATTAGTCAGCTATATATCCTCTTTAGTGAAATATGTTTGTGTGTTTTGCCTATTTTCTAATTGCATTGCTTGTTTATTTTACTGTTGAGTTTTGAAAGTTCTTTATATATTCTGGATACTAATTCTCATCAGATATGTCTTTTGTAAATATTTTCTCCAAGATATAACTTGTTTTTCTATCCTCTTCCCATGAGCTTTCACAGAAGAAAAGCTTTTAATTTGATGATATTCAATTTATCATTTTTTCCTTTATATATTGGTTCTTTGCTGTCAGCTTTAATAATTATTTTCCTAGCCTTGAAGATTGGAGAATTTATTTTATAATTTTTTCTAAAAGTTTTATAGTTTTATGTATTAAATTTAAATTTATGATTAATTTTGAAATTTTTCTTCTTTAAGATATGGTTTTCCTTTGTTTATTCCAATTGCTGTACCATAAACTCAATTAGTTTTCCATATTTGCCAAAAATCAGTTGGTAATATTTGTATGGTTCTCTTACTAGAACCTCTATTCTGCTGCATTTATCTTTGTATATATCTCTCCACCAATAAACACTATCTTGATTAATATAGCTATATGGTAAAGTAATATCAGAGAGTGATTTATTCTACATTATTCTTTTTGTCAATTTTATTTTAGCTACTTAGGTCTTGTGACTTTTCATATGCAGGCATATCTCAGTAATATTGCAGGTTTTGGTTCCAAACCACCAAAATAGAATGAATAACTCAATAAAATTAATTATACATTTTTTTTGTTTCCAAGTGAATATAAAAATTATGTCAATACTTAAATATAGTCTATTAAGTTCTCAAACACATTATATCTAAAAAACAATGTATGTGTCTTAAATGCAAAATACATTATTGCTAAATATTTCTAACTATCATCTGAGCCTTCAAAAACTGATAATGGAGAGTCTTACCATCAATTTGTAAAACATATAATATCAGCCCAGCCTGGGGCCAAAAACAGGAAATATCTAACATTAACATACACTGAGTCCCTCTAAAGAGGCCCCAAAACCAACAAAGCTTTTGACTGGCTTCAGAACATATCAGAACACAACAAAATTAGCTCCAGAGATGACACACTAAGGTCGATTTTGGCAGGTACCATAACCTACTAGGGTGATTTCCACCTCAGGAGATCAACCCACATAAAGGAGCTCATACATTGTAGATTGGGTCAATACTAACAGGAACACAGCCTGGGGTCAATTTTTAATTTTTTTCCCCATAAGGTATGGTTTCCCCTTAATTTTTCTCTAATTGCTATACCACAAACTCCATTGGTTTTCCATATTTGTCAAAAATCAGTTAGGGTTGGCCAACAGCAATAAAGACTCAGTTACTAGGGGGGTTGAGAAATGGCAGCAGAGTAGACCGACGCATCTGGAGCCTTGTCGCTGGGCAGAGGGAGAGCGAGCAGCTGAGAGTTGCACTGGGAGTGTTTGTTGGAAAGTAAAGAGTCAGTTATCCTCCAGGAGAAGGTGAGGGACTGATGGACTGGGCTCCCCTGACCAGGCAGCCCCACTGCCACGAGGTTTTTCTATGCTGGAGCCACCAGCGCAAACACGGAGACTGCACCATCTTGCAGAGGGAGGGGGATGTCGGCAGCAGTATGAAAGCCACAGCTGCAGTACTCACCGAACAGCCGGGGGACATAGAACACCACTCTCCAATTGGCGCAGACACACTGACTCAGTGGAGCTCCACAGGGCACACAGAAAGGTCAGATTTCGTCTGGGATAAGGTGAGGTCTCTTGTCCCACAGAACAGAGATGCACACACTGTGGGAATCCTGCTGAGGGAAAGCTGCTTCAGGAGAGGTCTGCAGATGCGGGGCAGGGCGTGATTCCTAAGTGTGGAAGGGGACTCTCAGAGCTGTTAACAGAGGGGGAGCTCTAGAAACAACTCATTCTGATCTGAGGTAGAAGGACATCCTGGGAGGTATTACAGTGTCCCGGGTGCTCGAATCCCCACAAACCAGTATTGAGAACCACAGAGTAGCAGGATCTAAGCACAGCCTAGAGAGGTCCTGTGCTTAGTCTCAGAGGTCAATTCCAAAACACTGCCACCAAGTGGATGATACACAAATTGACACTCACATAACCACAAAAGAAGAAAGAGATTAAAATACAGCTCAGCAGCAGAACATAGGGAACTGCAATACCTCCCCACTCTCCCCCCACTGGGAAACAAGAGTGCCAAGCAGAACAATAGTGGAAGTGAATGACCTCCACTACTGCCCATTCTATTTTTTTCGTTTTTTAAAATTTTTATTTTATTTAACTTTATTATTTTTTATTTTTGCATATTTTAATTACAAAACTATTTTTTTTCTCCTCAATTGAATTTACCTTTTTAATTATTACATTTTTGTTTTCAACTAGTATTATTACTACTACTAGTTTACCCTTTTAGAAAAAAAAACAACAAGTGTCATTTTGTTTTCCCTTTATTTTACTTTGGGATTAGAGTTCTACATTCTATTTTCATCTTTCCTTTAGCATAATTGTACTCTATTTCAACTCTACCTTTATGCCAACACTCTCCTCCTAACTTACCCCATTTTGTTATCTTGTTTCTCTTTCCCTTTTCCAACTTTAGATTCTCCCTATTCTTTCTCTTTACCTGGTTAAAATTTCACCTCACTTATATATATAATTTCAAATCCCCTCCTCCAAGTCCATACAAACCTCTCCCTTCTTGTCTTCACTATCCAAAAAGTTGTTTTTCTCTATGTCCTTTGTTGTGGTTGCCTGAACGGTGATTATATCGATTTTTGGTACTTTTTTGTGAGATTGTTTTAGCTGATTCTACTTGTTTTATTTTGCTTTTTGTTTGCTTTGTTTTGGTTTGTTATTGCCTCTCTTTCCCCTCGTCTGCCTTGATATTAGTTGTTATTTGTAGTTTGTATTAATCTCCAGGTACTTGTTGACGGCATTTGTTGGGATTAGTGGCTGTTCTATTGGAGTTTTCTCCTCACATCTATATTTTGTTCCCCTTTCCTCTCCTATCCTTTTTCTAATCTCTCTGACTTTTTTACTCTTTTTCTTTTCCTCTTCTTTTCTCCTTTTTATTTTTTATGGTATTTTATGTTTTATTCATTTATTATTATTTTTTTTTCTCCTTCTCTAAATTTGATTTTGGCACTTCTTTCTTTCTTTTTTTCCTCATTTTCCTCTTCTTCTTTCTCTACTTACCCCTAATTTGTCTTTCACTGGTGGTCACTGTATTTGTGGTTATTAACATCGTGAATACATTTCTGTTTCTTGCCTTGTGTGTTGTACTTGGTCGTGTTGTAGTTTGTGCTTCTGAATCAATGTAGGAGAGAGAACTATGTAAGCAGACACCGGGAAAAGAAAGACCATGGGCAAACGAAGCAACAGCCTGCATAGGACAAAGAGGCAGGTATCACCAGAAAAGGAAGTAAATGAAGTAGAAGCAGAAATAAGCCTGCCAGAGAAAAAGTTTGGAGAAAAGATCATGAGGTGGATGAAAACAATGGAAGACAAAATAGACAATGTGAGTAAGAACCAAGAAGAAATGAAGAAGACCTAAGAAGAAATGAAGAAGAGCCAAAATGAAATGAAGATGAAGCAAGAAGAAATGCAGAATAATCAAGAAGAAATGAAAATTGACATCACTGCTATAAAGAACTCAATAGAAAGCATTAAAAGTGGACTAGAAGAAGCAGAGGATCGCATCAGTGAGCTAGAAGACGACTAATAAAAATACCCAAGTACAGCAGCTTCTAGGAAAAAAAATTAAAAAGTAAGAGGAGAGGAAAAGAAAACTTTGGGATAACACAAAACAAAACAACATCCACATAATTGGGGTTTCAGAAAGAGTGGAAATTGAGCAAGGAATAGATAACCTGTTTAAAGAAATGATAGAAGACTTCCCTAATATAGAAAAGAAAAAACCCTCAGAAATCAAAGAAGCTCACAGAGTCCCAAGCAAAATGAACTCCAAAAAATTGACACCAAGACACATTATAATTATATTGGCAAACACCAATGACAAAGTAAGAATCCTAAAAGCAGCCAGAGAGAAACAGAAAATTACCTACAAAAAAACCCCCATAAGACTAGCAACTGATTTCTCAACAGAAACTCATCAGGCCAGAAGGGAATGGAATGAAATATAAAAAGTCATGCAAAGGAAGGGTCTGAATCCAAGAATACTGTAATGTGAAAGACTCTCAATCAAAATTGAAGGTAAAATCAGAAGCTTCCCAGACAAAAAAGGACTAAGGGAATATATTACCACCAAACCAGCAATGCAAGAATGTTAAAGGGTATGCTGTAATAAAAAGAAATAGGAAGCGAGGAAGGAACTCGGGGGTGAAGACTAAAAATGGCTCCAGATAAGTACCTATCAATAATAACTTTTAATGTAAACTGATTAAATGCTCCAATCAAAAGACATAAGGTAACCGATTGGATAAGAAAACATGATCCATATATCTGCTGTCTATAAGAAACCTACCTCAGGAAAGAGATGCACACGATTGAGGGTGAAGGGATGGAAGATGGTATTTCAGACAAATGGAAATGAAAAAAAAGCTGGGGTTGCAATACTTATATCTGACAAATTAGATCTCAAAGTAAAGGACATAACAAGAGATAAAGAAGACCACTTCATAAAACTAAAGGGAACAATCGAACAAGAAGAAATACCTCTGGTAAACATATACGCACCCAATATAGGAGCACCTAAATACATAAAAAAACTCCTGGAGGATATTAAGGAAGAGATTGATGGCAATACAATCATAGTAGGAGATTTTAATACCCTAGTGTCACCACTGGACAAATCCTCTAAAGAAAAATCAGCAAAGAAACATCAATCCTAAATAACTCACGAGACCAGATGGAATTAATTGACATCTTCAGAACATTTCACCCCAAAGCCACAGAATATACATTCTTCTCTAGTGCACATGGGTCATTTTCAAAGATAGATCATATGTTGCGTCATGAGAAAAGTCTGTTCAAATTCAAGAAGATAGAAATCATATCAAGCATTTTCTCAACCAGAGTGGCATAAAACTGGAAATCTACTCTAATAAAAACAGTAGAAAGAAATCAAACACAAGGAGAATAAACAGCATGCTATTAAACAAGACTGGGTAACCAAAGAGATTAAGGAAGAAACGAAAAACATCATGACAACAAATAACGATGACAACACAACAAAACAGAATTTATGGGACACAGTAAAAGCAGTCTTGAGAGGTTAGTTCATAGCCCTACAAGCCTACTGCAAAAAACAGGAAACAATGGTAATAAATTACCTAAACCTACAACTCAAAGACCTAGAAAGAGAGTAACAAGAAAAGCCCATTGTAAACATAAGGAAGGGAATAGTAAAGATCAGAGCAGAGATAAACAACATGGAGACCAAAGAAACAATTCAAAAGATCAAGAAAACCAAGAGCTGGTTCTTTGAAAGGATAAACAAGACTGAAGGACTTTTAGCCAAGCTCAGCAAGAAGCAAAGAGAGAAGTCCCAAATAAACAACATCAGATATGAAAGAGGAGAAATAACAACAGACCCCGCCGAAATACAAAGGATTGTTAAAAAATACTATGAACAACTCTATTCCAACAAATTGGACAACCTGCAAGAAATGGACATATTCCTCGAAAAATATAACCTTCCAAAACTCAATCTAAACATCTCAATAGTCCAATAACTATCGAAGAAATTGAAGCAGTCATCAAAAACTTCCAGCCAACAAAAGCATGGGACCAGATAGCTACACAGGAGAGTTTTACCAAACATACAAGGAAGAATTGAAACCTATTCTCCTCAGACTATTCAAAAACATTCAAGAAGAAGGAACACTTCCAAACACCTTCTATGAAGCCAGCATCACCCTAATTCCAAAACCAGGTAAAGACAACACAATGAAAGAGAATTGTAGGCCAGTATCTCTCATGAACATAGATGCCAAAATCCTCATCGGATCCAGCAGTACATCAGAAAGATCATACACCATGACCAAGCAGGATTCATCCCAGGAATGCAAGGATGGTACAATATTCGCAAATCAATAAACGTGACACATCACATAAACAAAATGAGACATAAAAATCACATAATCATATCAATTGATGCAGAAAAAGCATTTGACAAAATCCAGCATTCTTTCTTGAGAAAAACTCTCAGCAAAGTGGGAATAGAAGGATCATACTTCAACATCATAAAAGCCATATATTATAAACCCACAGCTAACATCATACTCAATGGGCAAATTTAAAACCATTTCCCCTAAGAACAGGAACAAGACAGGGATGCCCACTCTCACTTCTCCTGTTTGACATAGTACTGGAAGTGTTAGTCACTGCAATTAGACAAGAAGAAGAAATAAAAGGCATCCAAATTGGAAAAGAAGAAGTAAAGCTGTCCTTATTTGCAGATTACATGATACTCTACTAAAAATCCTGAAGGACTCCATCCAAAATTAATTGACTTAATAAATGAATTTGGCAATGTAGCAGGATGTAAAATTACTGCCAACAAATCTCAGGCATTTCTATACACCAATAGTGAAATTACAGAAAGAGAGACTAAAAAATCAATCCCATTTACCATCGCACCAAAAAATTAAGATACCTAGGAATAAACCTAACTAAGGAGGTAAAAGTCCCAATTGTAGAAAACTACAAGATACTGAAAAAAAATAGAGGAAGATGTTAACAGATGTTAGAGCATACCATGCTCATAGATTTTGAGAATCAACATCATTAAAATGTCTAGACTACCCAAAGAAATCTATACATTCAATGCACTACCCATTAAAATACCAACGACATATTTCACAGGCCTAGAAAGAATTCTTCAAAGATTCATCTGGAACAAAAAAAGACCACGAATAGCCACAGCAATTCTGAGAAAGAAAAATAAAGTAGGTGCGATTTCAATACCAGATTTCAAGCTATATTACAAAGCAACTCTTCTCAAAACAAGCCTGGTACTGGCACAAGAACAGACATATAGACCAATGCAATAGAATAGAGAATCCAGATATCCACCCAAAACTCTATGCTCAATTAATATTTGACAAAGGAGGTATGAACATACAATGGAGCCAAGATAGCCTCTTCAATCAATGGAGTTGGGATAATTGGACTGATACATGCAAAAAAATGAAACTGGACCACCAACTTACACCAAAAACAAAAATAAACTCAAAATAGATACAGACTTAAACATTAGACGGGAAACCATAAAAGTACTAGAGGAATTCACAGGCAGCACAATCTCAGAGATATGCCAAAAGAACTTCTTCACTGATACTGCTCCAAGGGCAATGGAAACTAAAGAAAAAATAAACAAATGGGACTACAACAAAATAAAAAGCTTTTGTACAACAAAAGAAACTATCAGCAAAACAACCAGAAAGCCACTGTATGGGAGAACATATTTGCAAATGTTATCCCTGATAAAGGTTTAATCTTCAACATCTACAGCCAACTTATACAACTTAATAAAAGGAAGATAAACTATTCAATAAAAAAATGGGCTACGAACCTAAATAGAACCTTTTCGAAAGAAGAGAGAAGGAAGGCCAAGAGACACATGAAAACATGTTTAAAGTCACTAATTATTCAAGAGATGCAAATCAAAATAACAATGCAATACCATATTACACCTGTCAGAATGGCAATCATCAACAAATCAACAAATGACAAGTGTTGATGAGGATGCAGAGAAGAAGGAACCCTTGTGCACTTTTGGTGGTAATGCAGACTGGTGCAGCCACTGTGGAGAACAGTATGGAGTTTCCTCAAAAAACTAAAAATGGATCGCCCATTTGACCCAGCAATCTCAGTCTTAGGAATTTATCCTAAGAAATTACAAACACCAATCAGAAAGGATTTATGCACCCCTATGTTCATAACAGCACACTTTACAATAGCTACAATTTGGAAACAGCCTAGGTTTACGTCAGCAGTTGAGTGGATCAGAAAACTGTGGTACATTTACACAATGGAATTCTATGCTGCTATTAAATGAAAGAATTCTCACCATTTCCAGTAACCTGCATGGAAATGGAGAGCCTTATGTTTAGTGAAATAAACCAGTCAATTAAGAAGAAACACCACATGATCTCACTCATTTGTGGATAATAAAGAACATTGTAAACTGATGAAGAAAAGGATAGTCACAGAAGCAGTAAAGCATCAAACAGACTGTCAAATTACAGCAGGAAGATTAAGGAGAGGTGGGGTAGATAAAAGATCAACCAAAGGACTTGTATGCTTGCATATAAGCATAACCAATGAACACAGACACTGGGGGGTTGGGTTATGCCTGGGAGGGGGGCAATGGGTAGATATGTATACATGTAACACAATAAAAAAATCCATCACTTTTCATTAGTTGGAAACCAAATAAAGTGAAACCGTAGTAAAAAAAAAAAGACTCAGTTACTAAACATAATACCTTTTAGGTCCATCTATTCTGTAACCAATGTTAAGTTTAATTCCTTTTTTAGACTGAGTAATATTTCCTTGTATATATGTATCACAGGTTTTTTTTTTATCCATTCATCTATTGATTGACACTTGGGTTGCTTCAGTATCTTGGCTATTGTAACAGGGGGGCTCACATAAGTCACCTAAAAGACATTCCTCAAGCACCCAGCTCAGGTACTCAACCCCTATTACATAAGACCATCCTACTGAGACTGCGAGCTGACTACATAGAAATAAACTCTGAGAGGTAGCAAAAATAGGAGATAAAGAAACATGTTATAAAGGAATAGAAGATATCTCCAGAAAAAGAAATTAATGAAATGCAGACAAACAATCTGGTAGATAAAAGTTAAAAACAATGGTTATAGGGATGCTCATGGAAATTAGGAATAAAGTGAATGAACTCAGTGATAACTTCAACATACAGATAGTAAGCATAAAAAAGAACCATAATGAAGAACTAAAAAAAATGAAAAATAAAATATCTGAATGAAGACTGTATTCGAAATAATCAATATTAGATTAGATGAATCAGAAATTTGGAAGAGAAGGTAGCAAAAAACACCTAATCAGACCAGCAAAGCCACAAAAGAATTTATTTATTTATTTATTTTCTACTTTATTTTTATTTATTTATTTATTTGTTTGTTATATTTTTCCCCTATTGCCCTCCCCACTGCCCAGTACATGCCCTCATCCGTCTTCCCTCCACCCCCCCTATTGACCTGTATCCACTGGTTATGCCTACACACACATGCACACAAGTTCTTCGGTTGATCTCCTATAGGCCCCTCCTCTCCATCTTCCCCTGCCTTCCCACTGTAGCACGACAGTCTGTTCATTGCTTCTTTGCCTCTGCATCTGCTTCCCCCTCTCTACCCCCTGTTTCTTGTCTTTAAAATCATCTTGCCCCTGAAGGCTAGAAATAAACCCACCAGAGCAAAAGAAAAATGATTGAGTCCCAATTTCAATGTCTGATAACATTGAACATAGAAACAGCTTTGAGTCCCAGTTTCTGTGTCAGACAGTTCCTTATGTGTACATGTTATCAATGGTATCTGGATACTGGACTGATGGTGACAATGCCCACACCCCCACCAACCTGGCAGGGGTCTGAACCTTTGCCCCTTCTGAAGGTGGTCTCCTGCCACCTTGGCTACCTTGCTTCCCATGCTCAGCACAGATCAGGATCCAGATAACAGACAGAGACGTGGCCCAGCTAAGATCAGGATAACAGACAGAAACATGCCAACAGCAGCTGCCCTATATCTAGAAACAGCTTTCTGTCCAGTACACTGAAATTTTCTTGGGTATTCGCTTATTTTAGTTCACCAATTTAAATTAATATGAAAGCTCACTGACACAGCTCCTCGGGCAATGGAAACTAAAGAAAAAATAAACAAATGGGACTACTTCAAGATATCACCCTAGTAAATACTTGCTAAATATCTCTTAATCCCATATAATAAAAGGCAATATGCAAATTGACCATCACTCCAACACACAAAATGGCTGCCCCCATGTAAACACAAGATGACCGCTACAAGATAGCCTGCAGGGGAAAGCAGTTGTGGGTGATCAGGCCAGCAGGGGAGGGCAGTTGGGGGCGATCAGGCCTTTATGGAGGGCAGTTGGGAAGGACCAGGCCTTCAGGGTAGGGCAGTTGTGGGGGAGCAGACTGGCAAGGGAGGACAGTTAGGGGTTACCAAGCCAGCAGGGGAGCAGTTAGGCATTGATCAGGCTGGCAGGGGAGTGGTTAGGGGATGATCAGGCTGGCAGGCAGAAGCAATTAGGGGCAATCAGGCATGCAGGCAGGCGAGTGGTCCCATATCGGAGAGGGTGCAGGCTGTGCATGAGGGATTTCATTCACCAGACCTCTAGTGAAAATATAAAATTAATAGTGATTTATACAGTTTTAAAATAAACTGGTATATATTAGGAAATTAAGTATATGAAAGAAAGACAATGGCTTTATTTTGAATAGTTGTGCACCTAAATAAATAATTACTTTTTGGTTAGAAACAAGTTGGTGTATAAGGAGGTAGTGTCTCTGACATTAATATGTAGTAAAAATTAATCTGGAAAGTCCCTCAAATTGAGTATAACTTTGAACATACCTTTCTGAGAATATAATTTATACAATAATTTTCACATACACACAAATTTCCAAAGGGAGGCAGGAAAGGAAAGTTTCCATGCAAATGTCTGGACAATAAAATTCATTTTTCTTGAAGATATCTATCAAATTCCCAAGGGGATGATGGCTTGGAAGAGACATTCAAGAAATTTCCACTGCTATAATATTTCATCTTTATAACTTTAATACATGTTGCCTGGAAGATTAAATGTGATAAGTAGTGACTATTTCGGTATCACATATAAGGAAGGGTAAAATACTTAAGTCAGAGACTCCACTGCTCTTCATTTTATGAATTTTGTTGCAGATGATGTGAAAAGAAACCAGAAGTTCATGTCAATTCTCTAATTCAATTAAATTGTTTCAGACTTACTGTAATTCTATGCTTTAGACATTTTGGAGTGGTATTGGAGCAGAGAGGCTCTGATCCAGTAAAGTACTGTTTGTTGAGGGCCTTTAGTTTGTTACTGCTCTCAAATCACAATGCACTACAGTGTGATAATAAAACCAAGATAGCATGTATGTTTGGACTTTAATCTCATGTTGGTATGGGTCTTAGAAAGACTTGCAATCATTTTAAAATGGTCACAAAATACAAAATTCACTATGCTTGGCAGAATCTCCCTTGCAGTAATTTTGAATTCAGGAATAGTGAATCTTCCAAGTTTGTTCTCTTTTTCAAGATTATTCTGTATCTCCTGCATTTTTATATAATTTCAGAATCAGATTGCCAATATGTGCAAAAAATTCATCTGAGATTTTTTAAGATAGGGATTCTATTGAAACTATAGATTAATTTGGGGAGCTTATCCATGTTAACAATATTAAGTTGTGGGATTCATGTTTGTGGAATGTCTTTTCATTTATCTATGCTTTACTTAATTTCTTTCAACAGTTATTTTTAGTTTTCAGTGTGCAAGTTTTAAATTTTTTAGATTATTTCCTTAATATTATTTTAGAAATTTTTGTTGCTATTGTGTAAAAATACAGCTGATTTTTGTATATTTATCTTATATCCTCTAGCCTTGCTAAACTCATTTATTAGCTCTACTATTTTTATTGAATTCATTAGAATTTATAAATATAAGATCATATCATCTGCAAATAAACCTAGTTTTACTTATTCCTTTCCAATATTAATGTCTTTGTTTTTTTATTGCTCAATTTTCCTGTCTAGAATCTCCACTACAATGTTGAATAGAGGTGATGAGAGTAACATCCATGTCTTCTTCTTAATCTTAGGGAAAATATTTAGCCTTCCATCATTAAATATGATGTTAGTTGTGGATTTTTCATAGGTGCTTTTTATCAAGTTGAAAAGTTTCTCTTGTATTTTTAAGTTTGTTGAGAGTTTTATAATGAGACTAGAGACCCGGTGCACAAAATTCATGCACAGGAGGGCGGGAGGTGTGTGTCCCTCAGCCAAGCCTGAAACTTTTCCAATCTGGGACCCCATGAGGGATGTCTGACTGCCCATTTAGGCCCAATCCTAATGGGATCGGGTCTAAACAGGTGGTTGGACATCCCTCTCACAATCCAGGACTGCTGGCTCCCAACTGCTCACCTGACTGCCTGCCTGATAGCCCCTAACCGCTTCTGCCTGCTAGCCTGATCACTCCCTAACCACTCCCCTGCCAGCCTGATTGACATCTAATTGCTCCCCTGCCAGCCTGATTGTCCCTAACTGCCCTCCCCTGCTGGCCTGGTCATCTTAACTATCCTCCCCTGCTGTCCTGTTTTCTCCTAATTGCCCTCCCCTACATGCTTGATCCTCCCAATTGCCCTCCCCTGCAGACCTGGTCTCCCCCAACTGCCCTTCCCTGCAGGCCTGGTCTCCCCAACTGTCCTCCCCTGCAGGCCTGGTCCCACAAAACTGCCCTCTCCTGCAGATCTGTTCCCTCACAGCTGCCCTCCTCTGCTGGCATGGTTACCCCTAACTGCCATCCCCTGCATGCATGATTGCCCCCAACTGACCTTCCCTCCTGTCCTGATCACCTACAACTGCCTTCCTCTGCCTGCCATCTTGTGGTTGCCATCTTGTGTCCACATGGGGACAGCCATCTTAGACCACATGGGAGTGGTTATCTCGTGTGTTGGAGTGATGGTCAATTTGCATATTACTCTTTTATTAGATAGGATGATGTTGGATTTTGTCAAATTAGTTTCTTTTTTTTAATTTTTATTAATTTTTTATACATATCTCCCCATTGCCCCCCTCCCTCTCAGGCATACCCCAACCCCCAGTGGATTCATTGGTTATGCTTATATGCATGCATACAAGTCCTTTGATTGATATCTTATCTAGCTCACTTAACTTTAATCTTCCTGCTGTAATTTCACAGTCTGTTTGAAGCTTTATTGTCTCTGTATCTGTCCTTTTGTTCATCAATTTATAATGTTCTTTATTATCCACAAATGAGTGAGATCATGTGATGCTTCTCCTTCATTGACTGGCTTATTTCACTAAGCATAAGGCTCTCCAGTTCCAACCAGGCTGCTGCAAATGGTAAGAATTCCTTCTTTTTAATGGCAGAATAGAATTCCATTGTGTAGATGTACCACAGTTTTCTGATACACTCATCTGCTGATGGGCACCTAGGCTGTTTCCAAATTGTAGCTATTGTAAATTGTGCTGCTATGAACATAGGGGTGCATAAATCCTTTCTGATTGGTGTTTGTAATTTCTTAGGATAAATTCCTAACAGTGGGATTAAGGGTCAAATGGGAGATCCACTTTTAGTTTTTTGAGGAAACTCCATACTGTTCTCCACAGTGGCTGCACCAGTCTGCATTCCCACCAACAGTGCACAAGGGTTCCTTTTTCTCCGCATCCTCGCCAACACTTGTCATTTGTTGATTTGTTGATGATTGCTATTCTGACTGGTGTAAGATGGTATCGCATTGTCATTTTGATTTGCATCTCTCAGATGATTAATGACTTTGAACATGTTTTCATGTGTCTCTTGGCCTTCCTTCTGTCGTCTTTCGAAAAGGTTCTATTTAGGTCCGTTGCCCATTTTTTTTATTGGATCGTTTATCTTACTTTTATTAAGTTGTATAAGTTGGCTGTAGATTTTGGTGATTGAACCTTTATCAGTGATAACATTTGCAAATATGTTCTCCCATACAGTGGTCTTTCTTATTGTTTTGTTGGTGGTTTCTTTAGCTGTGTAAAAGCTTTTTATTTTGATGTAGTCCCATTTGTTTATTTTTTCTTTAGCTTCCATTGCCTTTGGAGCAATATCCGTGAAGAAGTTCTTTCGGCATATATCTGAGATTGTGCTGTGTGTGGATTCCTCTAGTATTTTTATAGTTTCCCTTCTAATGTTTAAGTCCTGTATCCATTTTGAGTTTATTTTTGTATTTGGTGTAAGTTGGTGGTCCAGTTTCATTTTTTTGCATGTATCTGCAATTTTCCCAACACCATTTATTGAAGAGGCTATCTTGGCTCCATTGAATGTTCATGCCTCCTTTGTCAAATATTAGTTGAGCATAGTGGTTTGATTGGATATCTGGGTTCTCAATTCTATTCCATTGGTCTATATGTCTGTTCTTGTGCCAGTACAGGGCTGTTTTGAGAACAGTTGCTTTGTAGTATAGCTTGAAATCTGGTACTGAGATCCCACCAACTTTATTCTTCTTTCTCAGAATTGCTGGAGCTATTCGTGGTCTTTTATTGTTCCAGATGAATCTATGTAGAATTCTTTATAGGTCTGTGAAATATGTCGTTGATATTTTAATGTGTAGTGCATTGAATCTGTAGATTGCTTTGGGTAGTATGGACATTTTAATGATGTTGATTCTCCCAAATCATGAGCATGGTATGCTCTTCCATCTGTTAAAATATTCCTCTATCTCTTTTTTCAGTGTCCTGTAGTTTTTTGCATATAGGTCTTTTACCTCTTTAGTGAGGTTTATTCCTAGGTATCTTAATTTTTTTGATGTGATGGTAAATGGGATTGCTTTTTGAGTCTCTCTTTCTGTAATTTCACTACTATTGTACAGAAATGCCACAGATTTCTTGGCATTAACTTTGTATCCTGCTACATTGCCAAATTCATTTATTAAGTCAATTAATTTTGGGATGGAATCCTTCAGGTTTTTTTATATACAGTATCATTTCATCTGCCAATAAGGACAGCTTTACTTCTTCTTTTCTAATTTGGATGCCTTTTATTTCTTCTTCTTATCTAATTTCAATGGCTAATACTTCCAGTACTATTTCGAAAAGGAGAGGTGAGAGTGGGCATCCCTGTCTTGTTCTTATTCTTAGGGGAAATGGTTTTAGTTTTTGCCCATTGAGTATGATGTTCGCTGTGGGTTTATCATATATGGCTTTTATGATGTTGAGGTATGCTCCTTCTATTCCAACTTTGCTGAGAATTTTTATCAAGAAAGGATGTTGGATTTTGTCAAATGCTTTTTCTGCATCAATTGGTATGACTATGTGATTTTTATCTTTCAATTTGTTTATGTGATGTATCACATTTATTGATTTGCGGATATTGTACCATCCCTGCAATCCTGGGATGAATCCTGCTTGGTCATGTTGTATGATCTTTCTGATGTACTGCTGGATCCGATTTGCTAGAATTTTGTTGAGGATTTTGGCATCTATGTTCCTGAGAGATACTGGCCTATAATTCTCTTTCACTGTGTTGTCTTTACCTGGTTTTGGAATTAGGGTGATGCTGGCTTCATAGAAGGTGTTTGGAAGTGTTCCTTCTTCTTGAATGTTTTTGAATAGTCTGAGGAGGAAAGGTTTCAATTCTTCCTTGAATGTTTGGTAAAACTCTCCTGTGTAGCCATCTGGTCCCGGGCTTTTATTTGCTGGAAGCTTTTTGATGACTACTTCAATTTCTTCCATAGTTATTGGACTATTGAGATGTTTGGCTTCCTCCACATTGAGTTTTGGAAAGTTATATTTTTCTAGGAAAATGTCCATTTCTTGCAGGTTGTCCAATTTGTTAGAATAGAGTTGTTCATAATATTTTTTAACAATCCTTTGTATTTCCACAGGGTCTGTTGTTATTTCTCCTCTTTCATATCTGATTTTGTTTATTTGGGTCTTCTCTCTGCTTCTTGGCGAGCCTGGCTAGAGGTCCATCAATCTTGTTTATCCTTTCAAAAAACCAGCTCTTTGTTTTGTTGATCCTTTGAATTATTTCTTTGGTCTCCAAGTTGTTTATCTCTGCTCTGATCTTCACTATTTCCTTCCTTCTGAGTACACTGGGCTTTTCTTGTTGCTCTCGTTCTAGCTCTTTGAGTTGTATGTTTAGGTATTTTTTACCATTGTTTCCTGTTTTTTGCAGTAGGCTTGTAGGGCTATGAACTTCCCTCTCAAGACTGCTTTCACTGTGTCCCATAAATTTTGTATTGTTGTGTTGTCATTGTCATTTGTTGCCAAGATGTTTTTTATTTCTTCCTTTATCTCTCTGTTTACCCAGTTGTTGTTTAATAGCATGCTGTTTAGTCTCCAGGTGTTTATTTTCTTTCTATTGTTTTTATTATAGTTGATATCCAGTTTTATGCCACTGTGGTCTGAGAAAATGCTTGATATGATTTCTATCTTCTTGAATTTGAAGAGACTTTTCTTATGACCCAACATATGGTCTATCTTTGAAAATGACCCATGTGAACTGGAGAAGAATGTATATTCTGTGGCTTTAGGGTGAAATGTTCTGAAGATGTCAATTAATTCCATCTGGTCTAGTGAGTCATTTAGGATTGATGTTTCTTTGCTGATTTTTTCTTTAGAGGATTTGTCCAATGGTGACAATGAGGTATTAAAGTCTTCTACTACGATTGTATTGCTGTCAGTCTCTCCCTTAATATCCGCCAAGAGTTTTTTTTTATGTATTTAGGTGCTCCTATATTGGGTGCATATATGTTTACCAGAGTTATTTCTTCTTGTTGGATTGTTCCCTTTAATATTATGATGTGGCCTTCTTTATCTGTTATTATGTCCTTTACTTTGAGATCTAATTTGTCAGATATAAGTATTGCAACCTCAGCTTTTTTTTCATTTCCATTTGCCTGAAATACCATGTTCCATCCCTTTACCCCCAATCTGTGTGCATCTCTTTTCCGGAGGTGGGTTTCTTGCAGACAGGTGATATATGGATCATGTTTTCTCATCCAATCGGTTACCGTATGTCTTTTGATTGGAGCATTTAATCCGTTTACATTTAAAGTTATTATTGATAAGTACTTATCTGTTGCCATTTTGTAGTCCTTACCCCCAAGTTCCTTCTTTTCTTTCTCTTTCTTTTTATTACAGCAGACCCTTTAACATTTCTTGCATTGCTGGTTTGGTGGTAATATATTCCCTTAGTCCTTTTTTGTCTGTGAAGCTTTTGATTTCACCTTCAATTTCGATTGAGAGTCTTGCAAGGTACAGTATTCTTGGATTCAGACCCTTCCTTTGCACGACTTTGTATATTTCATTCCATTCCCTTCTGGCCTGATGAGTTTCTGTTGAGAAGTCAGTAGCTAATCTTATGGGTGTTCCTTTGTGGGTAACTTTCTGTTTCTCTCTAGCTGCTTTGAAGATTCTTACTTTGTCGTCGGTGTTTGCCAATTTAAATATAATGTGCCTTGGTGTCGGTTTGTTGTGGTTCATTTTGCTTGGGACTCTGTGAGCTTCTTTAATTTGTGTGGGTTTTCCTTTCCTATATTGAGGAAATTTTCTGTCATTATTTCTTCAAACACGTTCTCTAATCCTTGTTCAGTTTCCACTCTTTCTGGAACCCCAATTTTGCAGATGTTGTTTTGTTTCATGTTATCCCAAAGTTCCCTTAGGCTCTCCTCTTGCTTTTTAACTTTTTTTTCTAGAAGCTGCTGTACTTGGGTATTTTTTCCCACCGTGTCTTCTAGCTCACTGATGCGGTCCTCTGCTTCTTCTAGTCTACTTTTGATGCTTTCTATTGAGTTCTTTATAGCAGTGATGTCCTTTTTCATTACTTCTTGGTTATTCTGCACCTCTTCTAGGTTCTTCTGCATTTCTTATTGCTTCTTCTTTATTTTATTTTTGGTCTTCTTCATTTCCTCATGGGTCTTACTCAGATTGTCGACTTTGTCTTCCATTCTTTTCATCCACATTATGATCATTTCTCTGAACTCTTTCTCTGGCAGGCTTATTTCTGCTTCTATTTTATTTACTTCCTTCTCTAGTGAAACCTGCCTTTCTGTCTTATGTGGGCTGTTTCTTTTTCTACCCATTGTGTTTCTTCTCTGGGTGTCTGGTTATGTAGTTTTCTCTCCTACATTGATTGAAAGGCACAAACATTCCGTGCTCCAAGTGGATCTCCGAATCCGCTGCCCTCGCGTCTGCGCTGCCTGGAGAGCCTTGCTCTGGGTCCCTGGCTGTTCAGTGGGTGCCTCCACCAGCTGCAGGTTTCAGACCTCCGCAGACATCCAACTCCCTCTTATCTCAGGAGAAATCTGACCTTTCCGTGTGCTCTGTGGATCTCTCATTCTGCCGTGTGTCTGCGCTGATTGGAGAGCGGAGTTCTGGGTCCCCGGGTCCCCGGCTGCTCGATGGGTGCCTCAGCCGCTGGCTTCAGACCGCCGCAGATATCCACCTCCCTCTGCAAAATGGCATGGTCTCCGCGTTCCCGCTGGTGGCTCAGGCAGACAAAAGCCCCGTCGCAGTGGGCCTGCCTGGCCAGGAGAGCCCCGTCCAGCAGTCCCCCACCTTCTCCTGGAGGATAACTGGCTCTTAACTTGCCAACAAACACTCCCACTGCGACTCTCAGCCTCCCTCCCTTTGCCCAGCGACAAAGCTCCAGAAGCATCCATCTACTTTGCTGCCATTTTCTCCTTCCCAAATTAGTTTCTGTATTTATTGAGATAATTATATAGTTTTTGTCTTTTATCAATGTGATATTGAAACATTCCTGCTTTCTTAGAATAAGTCCTAATTGGTTATGCATGTAATTCTTTTTATATGTTGTTGGATTACCTTTTTAGTATATTGTTGAGGTTTTTTATGTATATATTGATAAGGGATATTGATCTGTAGTTTTCTTTTCCTCTGATGTCTTTATGTAGTTTGAATATAAGTTTCATACTGGTCTCATAAAATCAGTTGAACAACTCTCTCTCCTTATTTTGTGGAAGATTTTGTGAAATATTGCTGTTTTTATTTAATATTTGGTAGAACTCACCTGTGAAACCATCTGGTAATTAGTTTTATTTTGTGAAAATTTTTTATTACCGATTTAATAACTTCAATTGTTATAGATTTATTCAGACTTTTTATTTCTTCTTGACTCTGTTTCAGTTGTTTTCAGGAATTTTTCCATTATCTCACTATCTTCTAGACTCTTTCAGTTGTTTCAGGAATTTTTCCATTTCATCTAGATTATCTCATTGTTACCATATTTTTTAAAACTATATTTTATTTATTTTTTACAGAGAGGAAAGGAGAGGGATAGAGAGGTAGAAACATCAATGAGAGAGAGACATCGATCAACTGCCTCCTGCACGGCCCCTACAGGGAGTGTGGCCACAACCAAGGTCCATGCACTTTACCGGAATCGAACCTGGGACCCTTCAGTCCACAGGCCGCTGCTCTATTCACTGAGCCTAACTGGTTTTGGCTGTTGCCATATTTTTATAGTATTCTCTTATAATCTTTTTTCTTTCTGTAAGGTTGCTACTAATGTACCATATTTCATTTCATATTTTAGTAATTTGAATTTTATTTTTCTTATTTAGTCAATCTAAAAGATTACCCATTTTGTTTATATATTAAAAACCATTTGGGGTAAGGGCATGTGCCCGGGAGGGGGCAGGGTAGGAGAGGCCAGGGGAATGTCAATGGAGGCAAAAAAGGAGACAAAGGTACTACTATTTGTAATACTTTAAACAATAAAAAAACACATCTTTTCGATTTGTTGATTTTCTTTTCTCTGTTTCATTGATTTCTGCACTATTATATTTCTATACTTTTTCCTAATTTTCATTTAGTTTGTGTTTCTTTTTTAGTTTCTTAGGGTAGAAATTGGGTTATTGATTTGGGATCTCTTTTAGTTTAGGCTTTTACAACCAGAAATATCTTTCTAAGGAATGTTTTGTTGCATCCCATAAGTTTCATTTTTTAAAATTGATTTTAGAGAGAGAAGGGAGAAAAAGAGGAAAGAGAGAAAGAGAGAGAGAGAGAGAGAGAGAGAGAGAGAGAGAGAGAGAGATCAGTTGCCGCATACACTCTGAATGGGGATTATTGAACCTAAAACCTAGGTATGTGCCCTGACCAGGAATCAAACCCACTACCTTTTTGATACAGGGCAGTGGTTCTCAACCTGTGGGTCGCGACCCCTTTGGGGGTCGAACAACACTTTCACAGGGGTCGCCTAAGACCATTGGAAAACACAGATATGATTCATAACAGTTGCAAAATTACAGTTATGAAGTAGCAACAATAATAATTTTATGGTTGGGGGTCACCACAACATGAGGAACTGTATTAAAGGGTCGTGGCATTAGAAAGGTTGAGAACCACTGGTATAGGGGATGATACTCCCATCAACTGAGCAATACTGACGAGGGCCCATAAGTTTTCTTATATTATGTTTTCATTTTCATTCATCTGAAAACATTTTCTAATTTCCCTTATTGTTCCTTCTTTGACTTGTTGGTCACTTAGGAGCATGTGGTTTGATTTTCACATATTTGTGACTTTTCCTAATCTCCTTCTGTTTTTTCTTAATAATGTCATTTAATGATAGCTGGAGAACATACTTTTTTGGATTTTAATTCTTTTATGTTTACTGATGGTTACTTCATGGCCTGGTTTATGAAGAATGTGTCTTTATCTGTAAATATGAACTACTCTAGCTACAGTATTCTTTCTATGGGTCAGTAAAAACATGGGATTCTAGAGAGACTTGAGGTCATCTTATAACTTTCCCAGTTTCTTCTAAGTGACCTTCATCTTATTTAGACTTCATTACTGGAACTATAAAATAGGGAGAATAATATATATCTTGTCAAACATTTATTAGGATTAAATGAGATTTCATAGATAAAGTAACTAGCACAGAGTATGGCCAACAATAGGTGCTCATTAAATGTTAGTTCTATATTCTATTTTTTATGAGTAATCAATTAAGAGACTGATTAGAAGTATTAGAAATGACAAAAGCTATGCAGCGTTCACATTTACATTTTTTTAATTGATAACTAGCACACAAGCTTTCACATCTGGTAAGAAGGAAAAGCATAAATTTTTTTTTTTTTGTCATTACAGTGTGACTGCATCACAGCCATGGGATTTTTTTTTTATTAATTTTTATACATATCTTCCCATTGCCCCCCTCCCTCCCAGGCATACCCCAACCCCCCAGTGTCTATGTTCATTGGTTATGATTATATGCATAGATACAAGTCCTTTGATTGATCTCTTATTTACCTCACCTAACTTTAATCATCCTGCTGTAATTTCACAGTCTGTTTGAAGCTTTACTGTCTCTGTATCTATCCTTTTGTTCATCAGTTTATAATGTTCTTTATTATCCTCCAATGAGTGCGATCATGTGATGCTTCTCCTTCATTGACTGGCTTATTTCACTAAGCATAAGGCTCTCCAGTTCCAACCAGG
>JAAGEH010000029.1:21704253-21729108 GCA_011751065.1 Lasiurus cinereus | reverse complement strand
AAAATAAAATAAAATAAGAAAATAAAAAGGAGAAGAAGAATAAGGAGAAAAAGAAGAAGAAGAAGAAGAAGAAGAAGAAGAAGAAGAAGAAGAAGAAGAAGAGAGAAAGAGAAAAAAGTGAGACAGAAAAGAAAGAGGATAAGAGGGAAAAGGGGAACAAAATATAGATGTCAGGAGAAAACACCAGTATAATCGTCACTAATCCCAACAAATGCAGGCAACCAGTACCTGGAGATTAATACAAACTACAAATAACAACTGGTATGGAGGGAGGTGAGGGAAAAGAGAGGTAAAAACAAACTAAAACAAAGCAAACAAAAAGCAAAATAAAACAAGTAGAATAAGCTAAGACCATCTCAGAAAAAAATTACAAAAAATCGATATAATCACTGTTCAGGCAAACAGGAACAAAAGGGCATAGAGAAAAACAACTTTTTGGATAGTGAAGTCAAGAAGAGAAAGGTTTGTATGGACTTGGAGTAGGGGATTTAAAATTAGATATATAAGTTGGGTGAAATTTTAACCAGATAAACAGAAAAAATAGGGAGAATCTAAAGCTGGAATAGGGAAAGAGAAAACAAGACAACAAAATGGGGAAAGTTAGGAGGAAAGTGTTGGCATAAAGGTAGAGTTGAGATAGAGTAAAATTATGCTAAAGGAAAGATGAAAATAGAATGTAGAACTCTAATCCCGAAGTAAAATAAAGGGAAAACAAAATGACACTTGTTTTTTTCCAAAAAGGTAAAATAGTAGTTGTAATAATACTAGTTGAAAACAAAAATGTAATAATTAGAAAGGTAAAATCAATTAAGGAGGAACAAAAAAAAATAGTTTTTTAATTAAAATGTGCAAAAAGGAAAAAATATAAAATAAAATAAAAAATTAAAAAAAAAACAAAGAAAAAAAAACAGAATGGTCATTCACTTCTGCTATTGTTTTGCTTTGTACTTCTCTTTCCCAGTTAGGAGGGTATTGCAGTTCCCTGTGTTCCACTGCTGAGTTGTGTTCTAATCTCTTTATTCTTTTGTGGTTATGCAAGAGTCAATTTGTGTATCATCCACTGGGTGGCAGTGTTTTGGAATTGACCTCTGAGACTAAGCACAGATCCCTCTAGGCTATGCTCAGATCCTGCTATTCTGTGGTTCTCAAAACCGGTTTGTGGGGATTTTGCAGCCGGGACACTGTAATAACTCCCAGGCTGTCCCTCTGTCTCAGATCAAAACGAGTTGTTTTCCAGAGCTCCCCTCTGTCAACAGCTTGGAGAGTTTTCCTCCACACTTAGGGTTCACGCCCTGCCCCACCTCCGCAGACCTCTCCAGAAGCAGCTTTCCCGCAGCCCAGTTCCCACAGTGTGCATGTCTCTGTTCTGAGTGACAGGAGACCTCACCTTATCCCAGGAGAAATCTGACCTTTCCGTGTGCCGTGTGGATCTCCTCTGAGTCTGCCTGTCTGTGCCGATTGGAGAGTGGTGTTCTGGGTCCCGGCTATTCGGTGAGTGCTTCAGCTGCAGCTTTCAGACCGTGGCAGACATCCACCTCCTGTAAGATGGCATGGTCTCCGCGTTAATGCTGGTGGCTGTGGCAGACAAAAACCCCGTGGCAGTGGGGCTGCCTGGCCAGGAGAGCCCCGTCCAGCAGTCCCCCACTTTCTCCTGGAGGATAACTGACTCTTAACTTGCCAACAAACTCTCCCAGTGCGACTTTCAGCTGCTCTCTCTCCCTCTGCCCAGCGACAAAGCTCCAGACATGTCTGTCTACTCCGCTGCCATTTCTGATCCTGCTCAGATAGTAAAATTTTTTATGGTAGGGACGTTATCCTGTATATATTTATGCGTACTTCAGTGTCTTTTTTTTTAAGTAAATACTAATATTTGATACAGTTTTAAGAATTGCATTGCCAAGTAGTGGGACTAGGGCTGATTTCCTTCCTCCACTTGTTTCAATTTTTTTTTATAGTTCATAGTAAGAACTCAAACATTTGAGAAAAGTAAGGCTTAATTTATTTTTTAATTCTTTATCTTTGATGGTTTGAACCCATCTTCATAAAACCTAAAAAGATAAAAAATATGAGGGTACTTTTGTGGCTTTCTCTCATCAATTTCCACATCACAGTAAAAATTTATAAAATATCTATTAAAATACCAATGGCATATTTCACAGACCTTGAACAAATTCTTCAAAAAAAATCATAAAGAATAAAAAAATACCCCAAAGAATCACAGCAATCTTGAGAAAGAAGAACAAAGCTGGAGGGATCACAATACCATATATAAAACTAAATTACAAAGCCACTATTCTCAAAACTGCCTGGTACTGGCACAAGATCAGACATATCAACCAGTGGAACAGAACAGAGAACCTAGAAATTGACCCAAGCCATCATGCTCAATTAATATTTGCCAAAGAAGACAAGAGCATATCGTGGAGTCAAGACAGTCTATTCAATAAATGGTGTTGAGAAAATTGAACAAATGCATGAAAAAAATGAAACTAGACCACCAAGTTATACCATTCACAAAAATAAACTCAAAATGGATAAAGGACTTAAACACAAGACGGGAAACCAAAAAATCTTAGAAGAATCCATAGGCAGCAAAATAGCAGACATTTTTCGTAGCAATCTCTTTAGAGATACAGTTCCTAGGCAATGGAAAGTAAGGGGAAAATGAGCAAATGGAACAACATCCAAATAAAAAGCTTCTGCACAGCAAAAGAAACCATCAACAAAACAACAAGAAAGCCCACTACATGGGAGAACATATTTGCCAAAGTTATATCTGATAAGGGTTTAATCTCCAAAATTTATAGGGAACTCATACATCTTAACAAAAGGAAGATAAACATCCAATCATAAATGGGCAAAGGATTTACTTGTAAACAGACACTTTTCTAGACATACACAAGGCCACGAGACATATAAAAACATGCTCAAAATTACTAATCATCTAAGAGATGCAAATCAAAACAACAATGACATTCCATTTCATACCTGTAAGAATGGCTATCATCAACAAATCAACAAATGAAAAGTACTGGCAAGGATGTGGAGAAAAAGGAACTCTTGTGCACTGCTGGTGGAAATGCAGATTGGTGCAGCCATTGTAGAAAACAGTATGGAGTTTCCTCAAAAAACTAAAAATGAAACTCCCATTTGACCCAGTAGTCCCACTTCTAGGAATATATTCCAAGGACACAGAAACACCAATAAGAAAGGATATATGCAGCTCCATTTTCGTAGCAGTACAATTTACAATAGCTAAGATTTGGAAATAGCCTAAGTGCCCATCAAAAGATGAGTGGATTAAAAAATGGTAGTACATCAACACAATGGAACACTATGCTGCTGTAAAAAAAGAAATGAACTCTTACCATTTGCAACAGCATGGATGGACTTGGAGAGCATTATGCTAAATGAAATAAACCAGTTGGAAAAAATAAATATCACATGATCTCACTCTTTTATGGAATATAATGAACAACATAAACTGATGAACAAAAATAGAGCCAGAAACATGGAAGCATCAAACAGACCATAGAACTTTAGATGGAAAGCAGAGGATGGGGCAAGGGGTTAAGGGATCAAACAAAGGACTTGTATGCATGCATATGAGCATAACCAATGGACAGAGACACTAGGGGGGTGAGGGCATGTGCTGGGGGTGAGGGTGGCTGGGGAGAGGTCAATGGGGGAAAAAAGGTGACTTACATAATACTTAAAAAAATAAAGAATTAGAAACATGATAATGCATCAATTTTGGCTGCTATATCAATACTAGTTACTGCAGTGTCATGTGTGGTTGGGGTGTAACAAATAGTTTTCTTAATAAAGTTTTACTTTTTAAAAAAATATATTTTATTGATTTTTTATAGAGATAGAAAGTCAGAAACATCGATGAGAGAGAGATACCGATCAGCTGCCTCTTGCACACCCCACTGTGGAGATGTGCCCGCAAGCAAGGTACATGCCCCCAGCCGGAATCGAACCTGGGACCTTTCAGTCCACAAGCCGATGCTCTATCCACTGAGCCAAACCGGTCTCGGCAAGTCTTACTTTTTGAATATTTCTTTTGGAAAGAAAAAGCAACTCAATCTTATTTTAATTAAAAAAAAACACTTCAAAAACTAAAGATGGAACTACCATTTGACCTAGTGATCTCACTTCTAGGAATATATCCCAAGAAACTAGAAACACCAATCAGAAAGGATATATGCACCCCTATGTTTATAGCAGCACAGTTTATCATAGCTAAGATTTGGAAACAGCCTATGTGCCCATAAGCAGATGAGTGGATTAAAAAACTGTAGTACATCTACACAATGGAATACTACACTGTGTTAAAAACGCAGAAATCCTTACCATTTGCAGCAGCAGGGATGGAATTGGAGATCATTATGTTAAGAGAAATAAGCCAGTCGGAGAAAGATAAATATCACATGATCTCACTCATCTATGGAATATAATGAACAACATAAACTGATAAACAAAACAGATCCAGATACAGAGAAGCATGGATCAGATTGTCAAACCTCTGAGGGAAGGTAGGGAAAGGTGGGAGTTAGGCGGAGAGGTCAATCAAAAGACTTGGATGCATGCATATAAGCCTAACCAGGGGGACACAGACATCAGGAGGGTGAGGGCGTAATTGGTGGGGAGTGGGGAGAAATGGGGCAATAAGGACTCATATGTAATACCTTAATCAATAAAGAAAAATTAAACCTTCACCCTGTTCTAAAAAAGGGTTTCTAAAATATAAACTGATCACATTTCTTTCTTACTTAAAATTTAATTTGTGAAATAAGGGGCAGAGAGGTAAGGAAACCTTTTATTTTTATGTTATAAAATTCTAATATACTAGTGTATGAGACTGTACATTATCTTGTAGTAAGAGAGAAAATACACACCCAAATATCAAAAATAGGGGGGCCAAGACCGGTTTGGCTCAGTGGATAGAACGTCGGCTTGCAGACTGAAAGGTCCCAGGTTCAATTCCGGTTGGGGGCATGTGCCTTGCTTGCGGGCACATCTCCACTGGGGTGTGCAGGAGGCGGCTGATCGATGTCTCTCTCTCACTGATATTTCTGACTTTCTATCTCTCTCCCTTCCTCTCTGTAAAAAGTTAATAAAATATATTTTTAAAAAATAGGGGGGAAAAAGGAAAGACAAAGATTCTAGTCTACAGTGCCCATAGGATAAAGTTTGAACACCTTAGCCTCATAGACAGGGTTTTAAATCTGAGATTTCCAACTTCCTTCTTAAGCTTCATCTTCCACTAACAACCCTCTACTCTCTACACACATGCACCTACACTTTTACTCTTCACTGAAATAGAACTATCTTTTCTAAAGACACAACGATTTCCCTAACTTCTATTTTGTGTACATTTAATTAAATTTGTGAAGCCCTGCCTGTTGTTTCCAATGAAATTCCTTCATGATTCAGCTCAAAACATGCTTTTTCAGTACATAGCAGAATTAGTGCTCTGTCCTCTGTATACCACAGCCCTGTGTTAAACACAATTTGTGCTACTACATTGTGGTCAGAGCAAGAACCATCCATGAATCATACTTCAGATATCTTTGTACCTCTCTTTGTCTCCCTGTTTCTTCCTCTTTACCTATGCCTGTGTCTGACACACAGAAGGCATTCAATAAATATCTGTAGAATGAATAAATAAGTGCATTAACAAATCAATATCTTTTTCTAAGGTAATAGAACTCATGTGCAGTGAATAAATATTGTTTAAATAGTTAACAAAGAGTAAAAATTATCAGCCTGAGAAACAGTGGATTGAACTGTTTCTTTGAAAACAGTTTCAAAACTTCAGCTTTGAAACTAGATAGATCATATTTTTAACATTCACCAATTCCTACCAGTGTGACCTTTGGCAAGTGACCTCACATCTTTGGGCTTCACTTCTTTGATTTATATAATGGTGCTAGTAATGTTTACTTTGCAGTCAGTTGAAAATACCTGAATCACATAGCCCAGTATCTGGCAAAACCCAGGAGCTCATTAAATGGTAGTTATTACTGTTCTATCATCTTGTACAATGTTTCAGTTTTGTATATTTGCTACTGCCACATATTTGATTATATATGCTAGCTGTCTACTTCTTACTAATTTTTCTCTTGGTGCAGTTTGTAAATATCTCATTATATTTTAGACACTGTCCATATTAACTAGCTCATTGTTGGCCACATATTTGATTTTTAACGACTGAATTAGAAATATATCTTATGTTGAAAAAAAACCCACACCACTAGATCTGGAGTCAGGAGGTCAGCATAACCCTACATTAAGTTGCTTTCCTTTTTCTGGGCCTCCTTAGCTCCTTCATTTGTGAAATAGACTTTTTGAGTTGATTAAAACTCACAAATGATGTTACTCTATGATGAGATAATTGATTCTTTTTATGCAATAAGAACTTTTATTATAGTTAAATAATTTTCTATAGCCAGGTAGAAAAATATAGGGACCAGGTATGTTGACTAACCATCCCAGTTTCCCCAGAACTATCCCAGTGTTAAACCATCCCAGTTTCCTCAGAACTATCCCAGAAGAAGTTAACACATGGATCTTTTCAGTCCAGGAGAAATTAACACAGTTGGTCTTCCTAGCTCCAAGTATTTTGACAAATAAAATGATTTTTTCTTTATAGCTACTGAAATCTTTTATTGTCTTGAATTCCACATTGACAAATAGTGCTTGGTTTTGAAGGTGGAGATGAGCAATTGAACAGGAGAGAAAAATAAGAAGAGCCCATAATATACACTAATAAAAGAGAAACATGCAAAATGACTATCACTCTGATATGATACCAGCCAATCAAGAGTGAGCATCCAAATTAACCCAACAAAGATGGTGATGCCCATAGTGGCCAGGTGATGCTGGGGCTGCTAGGGGCCAGATCAGAGACACAAACTCACAGTCCCGGCACCCAGCAGCCCCAAGCCTTTTGGCGTGGCCGAGGCACTGGGGCTGCTGCGGGGTGGGGGGTGGGGCAGTGGAGTCACAAATCTGCAAGAAACCTGTGGAAAGGGAGATAAGCTATCATAACTTTATCTTCCTTTCCACAAGATGAGAAAACTGACTCTGGTTTATTTAGTTATGTGGTCCACACCTTTCAATAAGCACAGGGTATGTTATGACCACTCCCAGGAAGGTTTGGTCAGAATACCATCTCCAGGGAATAACGCTACTGTGGCAAATCATCTAAGAGGAAATAAGCTTTTGTTGGGTTTATTCTGAAGGTCATAGAACATGCCATCCCAACATATTCTGTGTTGTTATATTGATGATCTTGAGCTGCAGATGCTTGAAAAACAGCAAATGCATGCAGAGGTTTGCACTGAAGTCTCCTGATCTGCCTAAAATCGGACTCCCCGAAAAGAGCTTAAATGTCATAGGTCTCCTTGATGAGAGAAGTATCATCAGGCAGAGAAGATTGACTCCTATCACAGGACAGGAGGATAGAATTGACATCACACTCAAACTTTATTACAAATTGTTTCTCCACCCCCCTATTCATCTTTCCTAAAAATAATTTACTCTCCTCTAAGAGGCCTACATCTCCTGTCCCCTTTCCCTGGGAAGAAGGTATTTAAATATGCATTCTAAGCCACCTTGGGGAATTACTCACTTTTCCCTGGGATCTCCCACATATCCATGAGGTACACATGTTAATGAACTTTTGTTTTTCTCTTGGTGATCTGTCTTTTGTTACAAAGGCCTCCACTAAGAACTCAGAAAGGTAGAGGAAAACTATTTTTCCTCTTCCATAATTATATCTCGGGAAATCAAGTCTCCAGCTGAACAATGAAGTTGGCTCAAGTACCAAGCAATCCCAGCTGATGGGAAGGAAGCTTCTAGGGATAAATCAATGATATTGTCATCAAAGTGGGACAGAGGGTACACGCATGGTTGCTGGTGGGAGTTTAAAGTGGTTCAACATTTTTGGAGGGTGATTTGGCAAATTAGATAGAAATGTTCAAGGTACATTCAAGAGTCTTCTTCTAGGAATCACATCTGCTGAGATAAAGCACAAGCACATAAGCCCTGGTCAGAACCCAGGATGCTACTGCAGGCTCCCCTTCTATGAGAGAAAAACCTGGGAACAACCTGCATTTTTATGACAAGGTGCATTTATACTAATTAAATGATAATATGCTAATTAGACTGAACATCTTCTGGATGACCTTATGAATGTCCTTCTGGACAAAGCCATGTTGGTGGGGACAAGGCAGAGGAGGTTAGAGGCGTTCAGGCAGGCAGGGGAGAGCAGTTAGGGTGAAGAGGCTGTCAGGGTAGAACAGTTAGGGGGATCAGGCCAGCAGGCAGGTTAGTGGTTAGGATCTAGAGGTCCTGAAGGGTCCCAGCTTGGAGAGAGTGCAGCCCAAGTTGAGGGGAGTCCCTTGCCGTGCACAAATTTCATGCACTGGGCTCCTAGTATACAAAAAAGCACCCTTTTCTGGGTAATAATAATTCACTATCATTGGATCAGTCACTGTAGAGAACTTTTATGTAACAGACACTATGTTAGGCTATGTTGTAAAGATTAGTGATGTAGAAGGTTCTATCTCTGAACCCAGGCTAAGTATTTTTTTGGGGGGGGGCGGGGAGCGGGAGGTAGGGAGGATGTAGGCTATCTACCTAGGGAAATGAACCCATATCCCACAAGGTGGTGTATAATGGCAAAATAGCTTAGATTGTTCAGGGAAGAAATAGAAGGCAATGAGGACTAGAAGAGGTAGAATTTAAGGCTTTATAGGATTTGAATGTGTTATTTTTTATGTTTACTTTTATATTTTTTTCAATTACAGATTATATTAAATATCATTTTATATTTGTTTCAGGTGTACATCATAGTGTATTGGTTATTGAAGAGGATAGACAGACAGTCTGAGAGATGATACACATACTGCTAGATAATAATACATAGGTCCTGCAGTTAACTTATTATTAATATACCTCCAACTTTCATGAAAAAAATACCATGGAATCTAAATCCTGCATGCTACTGGTTAAATAAAAGGAAATATTCCAAGAGACAAAAAGGTAAGTTTAGGGGGGTGAATGAGCCAATGAGGGGGATGGGGTTGAGATGAAGGTACTGGGGAAACAGAATTACAATCCAAATGGTCCATACACTTTATCTTTTGAGTTTTCTATCCTTTTTCGGGTTATCTCTCTGCTACCACAAGATTGCTTGACCATCACCACTGCATTAGAAACATTGGCATGATGTAAAGGAAAGGGCATAGGTTTTGGAGGCCAAATATGTCTCCACCACTCACTTGCTTTGTGACTTTGAACAAGTGAACTAACCTTGTTGGGATTCTCTGTGCTCATTGCTAAAATAGGAGCAAGCATACCTACTTCACTGGGATGTTCTGAGGAATAATGAAATAATTAATGTGTATAACATACCTGACATTGTAGCTGGAAAATATTAGTGGCTCAGTGAATAGTAAGTTCCTCACAAATCTCCTTCTAGGGTAATGACCATGTATTTGATTATTTGTCTACTCTCCTTCAAGTGGTCTTAGAAAGAGACTTCTAAAGGAGAGTTGGAAACACAGAAGAAATGTACTAGCACCCGCTTTGATCACTGCTCATATCTCACCTGGAGATTTCAGCCTCTTCTTCATTTTCTCCACCCTGGAAGGAGAAGGAGAGAGAGGGAGAGAGAGAGAGAGAGAGAGAAGAGAGAGAGAGGGAGAGGGAGAGGGAGAGAGAGAGAGAGAGAAAGAGAGAGAGAGATGTTTAAAGGTTTAAATCACAACGCTACACTAGCAGCCCCTCTCAAGTCTATGAGGATACAAATTCCTTTCCTTGGCTTTTATGGTGTGTCATGCAAGGAGTATGGCAGCCTGTATATGTAGAAGATGTATAGTTGGCTATTAATGATCTGCATGTTTTGAAAGCTGATTCCTGCTATCTAACTCTTGTGCACTGGCAAGAGCCAATTAACAGGCATGAGCTCTAGGGCAAATTTTCCAGGTGCAAGGAATAACATAGTTACTTTCTGGGAAAGTTGAGTCATTGAGTCATCTCATTACCCTCTCCAGTGACTTTCTTTGGTTAATTTATAAAGTCCAACAAGTTAGCTTTCAAAGCTGCTCAATATCTCTGTTAGTGCTCCCTTTATATTTGTCGAAATTTTCCCCTCCCTTCACCCTTGCCCTCAGAATTCCCAGCCCTCCACTGAATTCAAATCTCCTACTAATTTCCCCTAGTACCTCTTCTCAACCTTACCTCTACCCTACCCTAACCCCTCCATACCTCACCCAATATTCCTCTGCCCAACTCTTCCCCTACTTTCTCCATGACCAAACCCCATCACCCACTGACCTGTCACTACCCCTGGAATATTTAGGACCTCACCAAAACTTTTAGCCTTTTCCAATCTCCTCTCTTCCTCTCAACTTATTTATCCCTTATCCTCTTTTCTCAGGCCAAGAAATAATGCAAATACCAGTAGAAATTTTCCATGTTTATTATTTTTTTAAAATATCACTTGAAATTTATTTTTTTTATTGAAAAGATATTGCAATTGTGATAGAGAAAAATGTTGATAAGAAAAAAATCAAGTCAGTTTAACAGCTACACTTTTCAAAGTTAGATTTTAATACCTATTCTTATGCATATTGTTAGTATAAATTGTAATTAAAACTGTCCCTCAGTAATGCAGGGTTCAAAGAAATGGGCATGTAGGGTTGGTGAAAAAAAGCAGCTAAAAATTATCAGGTTCAGTTCATGATCCAAGAGGCAGTGTTGTTGTCCAGGTAGCTCTTATTTATTGTTATAGATTCTGTTGACAATTGAGGTAATAGAAGCCATGTTGCCAGAAGCAGTCACTAGGACACAGGATCTACCCAGCAATATTTCATCACAATGTCTTCCATTCCATCTGTGCCTGAAAGCAATTATAGTGACAATGACGAGATGGAAAGGACACAGTGCGGGCACTCCACTCTATGTTTGGGTCATGTGTTTCAAGCCAGTGGATTCCAAGAATCAGAGGGTATCGTGGTGCATGAATAATACCAAACTGGAGCTCTTCAACATGGTTTCCAATTTTAACTTCGACAGGTGGTGTTTCCTTAGTTATGGGTCCATTAATCAGTGGAAGGCCGTCTACTGTTTCGAGTATCAGGGGGGAGATGTTATTGCGCATGGGCAGCTTCTCTCAAAGTACCACAGGATGGTCAATGCTGTTTCTGTATGAGCCTGAATCCACCATTGCTTGCTGAAAGAACTGTCGTCTTCCAAGTCGAATTTCAACAGTAAGTCATAGGGTTTGGGACATGGATATTGGAAGTGAGGGGGATGCATATTTGTAGATTGGCCTGCCCGGGTTCCCCCTTACCGCAGGGCCTGGATGTTTTCCTCCTGCTGGGCATGATGAGGTGTGACAGGGCAATCTCTGGCAAAATGACCAGGATGAGCACAGTAGCCTTCATGGCTCTGAGCCCGTTCAGCTTCACTGAGGTGTGGGCGATTGCTTGTACCCTGCACAGGCCGGTTTTCACCTGGTTGATTCTCAGGCCTAACTCTCTCCTTAGAGGAACTTGTACCTTGTGGAGATGGATCTGGCTTAACATTTAGCTTCTCTTCTAGGCTGATGCACTGGGTGATCAGATTATATAGGTTAGTGGCTGAGCTTGTGGGAGACAGTTCATCTCGGATAGAACTAGCAAGGCTTTCTTGAAATTGGATGCAGAAGAGTACTTTCAACCCAGTTTAGCTCTTGAGCAATGAGGTGGAAGTGGGTCACATCCTGGTGGACAGAATCCTCCCCTTGGCAAACCTGCTGGATGTAGTGGTTGGCATATTCCATGTTTTTTGGATTGTTGAAAGTATCCTGAAGCACTTGTATGAAACTTTCAAATTGCTCCAGCAGGGGTCTTTGGATATACACTAAGGGCTGGAACCACTTTCCTGCTTCACCTAAGAAGCAGTTACTGACAAAGTTCACTAAGGTTGTTTCAGTGGGATACAGGTGCCCTCTGGCTCTCATGTAACTCTTCAATTGAGCCAGGAATTCAGGAAACTTTTGGGAGTTCCCACTGAAGGCTAAAGGGTGTTCTAAGGGGAAAGCTTCAGTCTCTAACCCACTTGGGGCTTGTGGAAACTCTGAAGCAGCAGATGTCTCAACAGCCATTAGGCCCCCCAGGGACTCCTGAAGTGCTGAGAGCTCTAGGAACTCCTGGGCATCTGATAGATCTAGAAGGGTCTGAGGCATGCAAGACTATAGAGGCTCCTAGGGAGGCCAAAGCTCCAGGGGTTCCAGGTGTGTTGAGGTCTCCTGGCATTCTGGTGTGTCCTGGGGGTCTTGGGCATGTGAAAGATCCTGGAGCTTTAAATTCTGGGCCTCCTGGGCTTCTAGAGAATCCTTAGTGTCAGGGTACTCTTAAGCCTCCTTCACTTCAAAGGCTTTGTGGACCTCTAGGGCCACTGGGAATTTCTCCAGCTCTTTAGCCTCTGGAGACTTTTGGGATACACAGGTTGCTGAGAGTCTCTGGGCTTCTGGGGCCCTTAAAACTCTGGGGGATTTGTATGATCCCAGGTTGCTGGGGTTTTCAGGGACTCTGAGGGTCTTGAGAGCTCATGGGCCTCTGTGGGCTTCTGAACTAATTCATCCTTCTTGGCTGCTTTGGGCTTCTGGAGCTCTGGGATCTGGGCCTGCAGGGCAGCATTTTCTTCCATCAGCCTCTGCACTTGGGCCTGGAGAATTTCACTCTCTAATTTCAGAGCAATATAGGAGGCTGCTAAGCCCTCCACTATCTTTTGAGGAAATGGGCTTGGTTTTGCAGTTTACTGCCAAGAGAAAATGGGTGGGCTTTTGTGAGGTTTTTCTAAAAGCTCCCCACAGGCAGATGTCAGACTCCTTACGTTTTCCAGGAGGTGGGGTTTGGGGCATCGCCAAGATCGATTAACAGGAGGTCACTGGGAGCCTCCAAGGATCAGCAAAGAGAGGTATCTGATGATACACTGTAAAGAAAGTAGGATCTGAGGATCAGAAACTGTGGAAAGCACTTATTAAAATAAATCAGAACAAAACTTGCCCAGTGCTGGGTTTCTTTTACTTCAGGCTCATATTCATGAACTAGGTTATATATGCTGGCTCTGACCTCATGGTATTTTATAAACAGCATCTGAACTAGACTGGATATGTCATTTTGCATTCTCCTTTGAAACTTAACATTATATTAGAAGCAATTTCTCCATATTCTCTGTGTTAACATAGTCTTTAATTTATAATGTCTACGTAATATCCCAATGTGACACTTGAATTTTAACAGCTACTTTCAATGATTAACTCATTTGAACAATGTAGAGATTTGAACTCATCTGTGGTGGGCCAACCCAAGAGATATTTTTGGCTGGCTGGGGTAGGAGGTAAGGGGTAGCTCTTTCTGACACTTAGAAATCAAACCTCATAAACAACAAGATCAGCCACAGGAGAAAACAAGCAATAATTGACTAAATATATGTATGTGTGTGTGTGTGTGTGTGTGTGTGTGTGTGTTAGTAAACACATGCATATTATTTATAAAATAGCTTAAAATAGTTAAGAAAATAATCTCTGTAAATGTACGTTACCGTTCAAAGACAGTCCAGGAGCTCTGCTTTCTGTGTACCCATCGCCGAGGAGGGAAATGTGTGAATTGCTTTGGAGGCTTGCCTTTTCTGCACACACTGAACTCAAACACACCCACTCCCAGAACACGTTCCAACTCTCCTCTGTAATGTAGCTATTTTGAGTGTAGAAGAGTATTTTTGACAGTACTTCACAGTTTAGAGCTGCAAGAAAAGTAGGATGCTGGGTCAATGTGAGACAACCTCATGTACTCAATCCTCAGTTGCATTAATAAATATTTGGTTAGGAAATTTGGAGTAATACCACTGCCTTATGAAAAGATGCAAACATTTCTGAATGACCACTGTGGTTTGGGACTTTAATTTTTTATGTCTCTCTCATATAACCTCCCCTCACTCTATCCACGCTGGGCTGTTTGTTTAATTCTCACTCAGAGAGCAGCCTGAAGCCCCTCAGCCTCTTTCCCTGCCACCTATTCAGTCCCTAGGGTCTCTCCTTGCAATTTTTTCATGGAAACTTTGCTATGGACAGATCTAGGCAAAATATAATAGGGTAAGACTGTGGACAAGGCCAATTTTGTTGAAGGGTACTTTTAGCCGATTGCAGGATCCCTGGCTCCTTTTAAATGTCTTGTCCCAGGGTTCTCATCTTTCCTAGAGCCTCTCAGGTACTCTAGGCCATACTTAGGTATTCACTAAGGACAGGCCACTTGATAAATGACCTTGTTCAAGATCTCACCTTCTCTTCTCATGACAAATCACAGTCAAACCCTAGGCATGGACCATGTGGCTATTTGGGGTAAGGCTCTGGGGTAGCTATTATAAGCCTAGTAAAGAGTGGGATTGAAGATTTTCTTTGGTCCCTTCAAACCACAGACCAATTCAGTCATGCTCCAGATCTCCTTTTAAAATGGTCAATTCCACATTAGTCAGTATTATAGGATAAACCCTGTTGATGGGATATGCCCAAACCACCAAAAATTGAAATTCAGCTGAAGCTGAATGAAAAAGCTTTGAAAAAGGAAATGAAAATATTTTGCAAATAAAACTATATTCCCTTTTAATGTTTTATTCTTTAGAAAAATATCACAAATAAAAATGCTACCAATCATCAGAGAATAATGTTTTCTGTTTATGTGAATTCTTCAGATAACTAAAGCCTTCCCTTTAAGAATTCAGAACACACATTAATATTTACCTTACCAATTTAAAAAAAATAAGAGAAATATTTATAGTGAGTATTACACTTTTTTCTCCATTCTTAAGTAGGTGATTTTGAACATAATGTAATTGTTTGAGGTCATACTTATACACACCAACTCCTTTACTACTGCCTTCTGAAAGCTACTGAAAGGTATAAAGTGGGCCTGTCTCCAAATTCAATACCTCTGAATTATATGCTTTCCAACTTCTGCAATTTATTTTTCTTTCCTTTTTTTTCTTTTTTGCTATCAGGTTATCACACTGTTACCTATATGTCTGTCTACAGTAAGTAAGTATAGACAAATTTGGAAAATTAGTCCTAAAACTTAAGTCTAAAACTCAGTTTATGAAATTGTACAATGAAGCCACTAATTGTACTTAACTTTATAGAGTTGTTGCAAAGATTTAGTGAAATAATGCATGGAAAAGATTAAATACAGTTTCTAGCAGCTAATAGCACTCAATAAATGTTAATAATATTAATAAGCTATAGCCACAGTCACTTCACTTTAAGTTATTTTCTAATCACCTCTGAATTGGGAAACTGGGTAGATGAAATTGCTAGAATTGTATAGGGGCTGAGCAGAGGCTTTCATATTAAGAAACATACAAGGCATAGATTTTATTGCATTGACTTTTCACCACTCAGGGCACCCTTCTTCCTCTCTCTGTTATGGATGATTTAATTTACCAAATAATACTCTAGAATCAGAACTGGAGGCATTTAAGCAGGAAGATAAAATAATTAACAAAGGGATTATGGAGCAGCCAAGGTAGATGTTTAAAAAGTCCAGGACTAAAGCACTGAATAATGCCTCACCTACAGATATATTTGTCAGATGGGTTAAACCCATACCCCTTCACCCCCTGCAAAATAGCAAAGATCAAATTCAATGTTCAGGGAGAATCCAAGATAGCAGCATAGGTAAACACCTACACTGCTGCCTCACACAACAATTTCAAAACTACAACTAAAAGAACGGACATCATCCAGAACCACAGGAAAGTTGGCTGAGTGGAAATTCTACAACTAGAAGGAAAGAGAGAAGCTCACAGAGACCAGAGGTGCTGCAAAAAGTTGAGGTACAGAGACGCGCACATGGAGAGAGCAGGTGCCGGAGAATCTGGCTGGCTTTCTCTGGCGGGAGGGAGATGGAGACTCTGAAAGGCATTGAACCCCTTATCCTATGACATTAAACCCCAGATCCAGCTGAAACTCATACGGGGGGAGTTTGGACTGTGAAAAGGGAGAAGTGCATGGAAATTTAGGGGAGTTGCAGAAAATCAGAAGTCTGGTGGCACGCACGGCACTGCGTGCAGAGGTCTGAGTGCTGATTGTGCCACTAGCTTTCAAGAGTGGGTGGGAGACAGAACCTCCCAACTGTGTCACTTCTAACTCCACTAAACCCCAGTTTCAGGTGAAACCCTGGGGACGCAGACTCATATGGTCCCGGAGCGCAGGGGAGCCAGAAGGGCAGCAGTCTAGAGGCACTGCAAGAGAGAGACCGCATGCACAGGGACAGCTCCAGCGATTATCCAGTCATGTGAGACTCAGGGGCCATGGATGGTGGGGCCGACTGGAAGGTAAGGTGGTCCGTTAAGCCCTGAGACTCCACCCATCCCAAGCTCAACAGAGAGGCTTTTGCAGTTTTGCAAGTCTGGTATCATAAGGCTGAATCCAACACAGAAGTTCTCCCTGCATAGTGAAAATGCCGAGACAAGGGAAGTGTTCACAAACAAAAGAAATGGAGGAAAACAAACGACTGGATATAGAGTTCAAAACCACGCTTATAAGGTTTTTCAAGAATATCCTAGAAAAGTTGAATAAAGTTAGCGAGACACAGGAGGAGATGAAAAAGAACCAACTAGAGATGGAAAAGGACCAACTAGAGATGGAAAAGGACCAACTAGAATTTAAACATACACTGACTGAAATAAAAAATATTATACAGAGTCCTAATAGCAGACTAGAGGAACACAGAATCAAGTCAAAAATTTGAAATATAAAGAATCAGAAAAACTCAACCTGAAAAGCAAGAAGAAAAAAGAATCCAAAAATGTGAAAATAATGTAAGGAGCCTCTGGGACAGCTTCAAGCATACCGACATCAGAATTGTGGGGGTGCCAGAAGAAGAGAGAGCAAGATACTGAAAACCTATTTGAAGAAATAATGACTGAAAACTTCCCCCATCTGGTAAAAGAAATAGACTTACATGTCCAGGAAGCACACAGAACCCCATATAAAAGGAATCCAAAGAGGACTACACCAAGACACATCATAATTAAAATACCAAGAGCAAAAGAAAAAGAGAGAATATTAAAAGCAGCAAGAGAAAAACAGTTCATTACCTACAAGGGAGCATCCATACGACTTTCAGCTGACTTTTAACAGAAACGATACAGGCCAGATGGGAGTGGCAAGAAATATTCAACGTGATGAATAGCAAGAACCTACAACCAAGAATACTCTATCCAGCAAAGCTATCATTCAGAATTGAAGGGCAGATAAAGAGCTTCACAGATAAGAAAAAGCTAAAGGAGTTCATCAACTCCAAACCAGTATTATATGAAATGCTGAAAGGTACTCTTTAAGTAGAGGAAGAAGAAAAAAGGTAAAAGACAAAAAATTATGAACAACAAACACGTATCTATTAACAAGTGGATCTAAAAGTTAAGTGAATTAAAAATTTGATGAACAGAATAAACTGGTGAATATAATAGAATCAGGAACACAGAAAGGGAGTGGACTGATAATTCTCAGGGGGAAAGGGGTGAGGGGTGTACAGGGAGAGACTGGACAAAAATCATACACCTATGGATGAGGTCAACGGGAGGGAGGTAAGGGTAGAGGGAAGGGTGGGAGCTGGGTGGAGGGGAGCTATGGAGGGGAAAAAGAGAAACAAATGTAATAATCTGAATAATAAAGATTTAATTTAAAAAGAAAGACCTTGAGAAAGACATTTGAGAAAATTGAGACTAAAAATAGAAAAGATGGAGAAAAAGACCTCCAACTTTTATTGAGCTGATGTTTTATCCTGTAGTAGAAACACAACTTGGTCAAAGTAACAATCAGTATGGACATTTAATCTATACTGTGCTTTTGCTGCAAATTTACACCACAAGTTAAGTTAGGAAAGCCTGAATGTGTTTTCAAGAAAGAGATAAAAAACTAGAAGTCAGGTGGGATTCTCTGCTCCCTCAGATTCCTACCAGCCATACTTATATCCTAAAATGGGTCCTAAGTACCTCTTCTATGAACTCCTCTAATACTCAAACAAAAATAATAAACTGCTAAAAAATTCAATGTTCATAAGTACAAGTTAAAAAATGCCCAAGCATAGAAAATTAGTATCTTCTTAGTGGAAATAAAGAGCTACACTGACTTTTTGTCAAAATGCCTAATGTTTCGATATCCTGAATTAGTCAAGTAAGAATAGGAAAGTAAGTCTCTCATCATGTTTCCTCTATACTTTAATCATCTTCTTACACTCACAACACAATGAAATTTATGGATCCTTTAGAATAGATATGAAAAAATTTTAAGTAAATGAGGTTTTTTTAACTGGGCAAATATAGTTTTTAGGGGAAAAGAGAAGACAAATATCTTCAATTAACAGATATATAAAGACTACACAATTATGCTCAGTTGTGTTAGTAAGTTACACATGTTGATTGTTAGCTTGGGGGACAAGGAAAGGAAAGGTTAAATAAGCTTAAATTCTACATTGTACACTCCAGAAAGAATAATAATTTTATTTTTTTCAGCAAATGTACAATGTGAAACATTTTGGTCTTTGCCTAGGTCTTCCTCCCCAGTGCTGGCTGGGCTGCATCCTCAAGCTCCTGCTCTTCCCTCTTCCTAACCAGGAAAAAAGCCAACAGTAAAGTTCATATCACAGGTCCAACTACCCCTTAGGACAGTGGTCGGCAAACTCATTAGTCAACAAAGACAAATATCAACAGTACAATTATTGAAATTTCTTTTGAGAGCCAAATTTTTAAACTTAAACTTCTTCTAATGCCACTTCTTTAAAAGACCTTCCCAGGCTTTGGTATTTCGTGGGTGTCACACTCAAGGGGCCAAAGAGCCACTTGTGGCTCATGAGCTGCAATTTGCCGACCACGGCCTTAGGGGAAGTCCCATCCTAGTGTGTGCTTTGCTCAACATGTTATTCCTATGATTATGTTAGACTTGTAGCATTTTCTTTTTTTTTAAGATTTGAAATTTTAATTTATTTTTTTAAAGAGCAATATGTTAAGCGGAAACAATGCTGATGGGACTCTCAGGAACACAACCCTGCCTTTCCTTCCCCTTCCTTTTTCTCCAAGGGGCATTACCTTTACTCTTCTCTCTCCTAAGCTCCAAGGGCCCTTATTTTTTTTCCTTTATTGATTAAGGTATTACATATGTGTCGTTATCCCCCCATTGCCCCCCAATTCTTGCACTCATGCCCTCACCCCCCTGGTGTCTGAGTCCATTGGTTAAGCTTATATGCATGCATACAAGTCCTTTGGTTGATCTGTTCCCCTTTCCCCCAACCTCCCCTGCCTTCCCTCTCAGGTTTGTGGTCTGATCTATACTTCTCTGTCTCTGGATCTGTTTTTGTTTATCAGTTTATATTGTTCATTATATTCCACAAATTAATGAGACCATGTGATATTTATCTTCCTCTGACTGGCTTATTTCACTTAGTATAATGCTCTCCAGGTCTATCTATGCTGTTCCTTCCTTTTTACAGCAGTATTCCATTGTGTTGCTGTACCACCATTTTTTAATCCACTCATCTGCTGATGGTCACAGGTTGCTTCCAAATCTTAGCTATTGTAAATTGTGCTGCTATGAACATAAGGCTGCACATATCCTTACTAATTGTTGTTCCTGTTTTCTTGGGATATATTCCTAGAAGTGCGATTACTGGGTCAAATGGGAGTTCCATCTTTAGTGTTTTTATTTTTATTTTTATTTTTTTTGTGGAAACTCCATACTGTTCTCCACAGTGGCTGAACCAGTCTGCATTCCTACCAGCATTGAACGAGGGTTCCCCTTTCTCTGCATCCTTGCCAGCACTTCTCATTTGTTGATTTGTTGATGATAGCCCTTCTGACAGGTGTGAGATGGTACCTCATTTTGTTTTGATTTGCATCTCTTAGATGATTAGTGACTTTGAGCATGTTTTCATATGTTTCTTGACCTTCTGTATGTCCTCTTTCAAAAAGTGTCTATATAGGTCCTTTGCCCATTTTTTGATTGGATTGTTTATTTTCCTTCTATTAAGTTGTGTGAGTTCCCTGTAAATGTTGGAGATTAAACCCTTATGGGATATAGCATTGGCAAATATGTTCTCCCATGAAGTGGGCTTTCTTGTTGTTTTGTTGATGATTTCTTTTGCTGTGCAAAAGCTTTGCAAAAGCTTTTTAATTTGATGTAGTCCCATTTGTTTATTTTCTCTTTAGTTTCCATTGCCCTAGGAGCTGTATCAGTGAAGATATTGCTTTGGCATATGTCTGAGATTTCTCTGCTTGTGGATTCCTCTAAGATTTTTTATGGTTTTCCATCTTATGTTTAAATTCTTTATCCATTTTGAGTTTATTTTTGCGTATGGTGTAAGTTGGTGGTGTAATTTCATTTTTTACATGTATCTGTCCAATTTTCCCAACTCCATTTATTAAAGAAACTGTCTTGACTCCATTGTATGTTCATGTCTCCTTTGTCAAATATTAATTGAATATAGTGGTTTGAGTTGATTTCTGGGTTCTCTATCCTATTCTATTGGTCTATATGCCTACTCTTGTGCCAGTAACAGGCAGTTTTGAGAACAGTGGCTTTGTAATATATCTGGTATTGATATCCCTCCTACTTTGTTCTTTTTTCTCAGAGTCCTTATTTTGCTTCTGTAAATTGTTTCCTATACCTATGCAGCCCAGCTGGCTTACTTCTACTATCTCTGTAACTTTCTAAATAAATTTTCTCTTATAATTTGAGTTCCTGGCTCTGATCTTTCTTTCTTTCTTTCTTTCTTTCTTTCTTTCTTTCTTTCTTTCTTTCTTTCTTTCTTTTTTTTTTAAACAAACTCAAGAACTGAGGTGCAATTGCATGCGCACTGACGAGATAGAACCTGAAACCTTGGCGTATGAGGATGATGCTCTGACCAACTGAGCTTCAGGCCAGGGCCTTTTGGGAAAATGTTAAGGATAATTTTGATGGTTGTGTTGGAGCTCTTTCTTAAGTTTAACCCAGAATGTTTTTGGCACAGATTGAAACTTTTCATTGTCATTAACACCATACAGTAATGGGACAGCATAAATTCAAATTCCTTTTCAAGTTGAAAAACTTTCTAAGAATTTCCCTTACTCATATGACAGATCCAGAGCACCAGGTAATCGAATAGAAACAGTGTCTACCCCAGTACAACTCTGAGTCAAAATTTGTCACCTTTTTATCGCCCTTTACAACATTTACCATCTTCTTATTTTGTTTTATTTTATTGAATTTACTGAGTGATACTGGTTAATAAAACCATACAGTTTTCAATTGTACAACTCAACAAAACATATTATTTTATTTCTTGGCCTATGCATACTAAGGTGGCCTTTCCCATTGATTAGCTGTCACTCTGCGAAAATTAATTCCTATTAAAATACTACCTCACAGAGTTCTAGAAGGAACTTATGCAGTGTTTTCATTTTCTTAGATTATTCCGAAAGGCTGTAAACACCTCAAAGCCTTTCTGTGGGTAGAAATAGTCTAGGAAAGATGTACAATTTTGGCATCCTTCAAATCACACCATTGAGATGGTCCTATATTTTGTTTCCTTGTAAGGCTTTACCAGTATAGCTTCTAGTGTTAGTAGATTTTTTTTAATAATATTTTTTTAAAATTGATTTTTTATACATATCTCCCCATTGCCCCCTTCCCTCCCAGGCATACCCCAACCCCCCAGTGTCTATGTTCATTGGTTATGATTATATGCATAGATACAAGTCCTTTGATTGATCTCTTATCTACCTCACCTAACTTTAATCTTCCCTGCTATAATTTCACAGTCTGTTTGAAGTTTTACTGTCTCTGTATCTATACTCTTGTTCATCAGTTTATAATGTTCTTTATTATCCCCCAATGAGTGCGATCATGTGATGCTTCTCCTTCATTGACTGGCTTATTTCGCTAAGCATAAGGCTCTCCAGTTCCAACCAGGTTGTGCTGCAAATGGTAAGAATTCCTTCTTTTTAATGGCAGCATAGAATTCCATTATGTAGATGTACCACAGTTTTCTGATCCACTCATCTGCTGACGGGCACCTAGGCTGTTTCCAAATTGTGGCTATTGTAAATTGTGCTGCTATGAACATAGGGGTGCATAAATCCTTTCTGATTGGTGTTTGTAATTTCTTAGGATAAATTCCTAAGAGTGGTATTACAGGGTCAAATGGGAGATCCATTTTTAGTTTTTTGAGGAAACTCCACACTGTTCTCCACAGTGGCTGCACCAGTCTGCATTCCCACCAACAGTACACAAGGGTTCCTTTTTCTCCGCATCCTCGCCAACACTTGTCGTTTGTTGATTTGTTGATGATTGCCATTCTGACAGGTGTAAGATGGTATTGCATTGTCGTTTTCATTTGCATCTCTCGGATGATTAATGACTTTGAACATGTTTTCATGTGTCTCTTGGCTTTCCTTCTGTCATCTTTTGAAAAGGTTCTATTTAGGTCCGTTGCCCATTTTTTTATTGGATCCTTCATCTTCCTTTTATTAAGTTGTATAAGTTAGTTGTAGATTTTGGAGATTAAACCTTTATCAGTAATAGCATTTGCAAATATGTTCTCCCATGCATTGATCTTTCTTGTTGTTTTGTTGATGGTTTCTTTTGCTGTGCAAAAGCTTTTTATTTTGATGTAGTCCCATTTGTTTATTTTTTCTTTAGCTTCCATTGCCTTTGGAGCAGTATCAGTGAAGAAGTTCTTTCGGCATATATCTGAGATTGTGCTGCCTGTGGATTCCTCTAGTATTTTTATGGTTTCCCTTCTAATGTTTAAGTCCTGTATCCATTTTGAGTTTATTTTTGTATTTGGTGAAAGTTGGTGGTCCAGTTTCAATTTTTTGCATGTATCTGTCCAATTTTCCCAACACCATTTATTGAAGAGGCTATCTTGGTTCCATTGAATGTTCATGCCTCCTTTGTCAAATATTAATTGAGCATAGTGGTTTGGGTGGATATCTGGGTTCTCTATTCTATTCCATTGATCTATATGTCTGTTCTTGTGCCAGTACCAGGCAGTTTTGAGAAGAGTTGCTTTGTAGTATAGCTTGAAGTCTGGTATTGAGATCCCACCTACTTTATTCTTTTTTCTCAAAATTGCTGTAGCTATCCGTGGTCTTTTTTTGTTCCAGATGAATCTATGAAGAATTCTTTGTAGGTCTGTGAAATATGTCGTTGGTATTTTAATGGGTAGTGCGTTGAATCTGTAGATTGCTTTGGGTAGTATGGACATTTTAATGATGTTGATTCTCCCAATCCATGAGCATGGTATGCTCTTCCATCTGTTAACATCTTCCTCTATCTCTTTTTTCAGTGTCCTGTAGTTTTCTGCATAAAGGTCTTTTACCTCTTTAGTTAGGTTTATTCCTAGGTATCTTAATTTTTTTGGTGCGATGGTAAATGGGATTGCTTTTTTAGTTTCTCTTTCTATAATTTCATTGTTAGTATATAGAAATGCCACAGACTTCTTAGCATTAATTTTGTATCCTGCTACATTGCCGAATTCATTAATTAAGTCAATTAGTTTTGGAATGGAATCCTTTGGGTTTTTTATGTACAATATCATGTCATCTGCAAATAAGGACAGCTTTACTTCTTCTTTTCCAATTTGGATGCCTTTTATTTCTTCTTGTTGTCTAATTGCAATGGCTAATACTTCCAGTACTATGTCGAACAGGAGAGGTGAGAGTGGGCATCCCTGTCTTGTTCTTGTTCTTAGGGGAAATGGTTTTAGTTTTTGCCCATTGAGTATGATATTAGCTGTGGGTTTATCATATATGGCTTTTATGATGTTGAGGTATGATCCTTCTATTCCCACTTTGCTGAGAGTTTTTATCAAGAAAGGATGTTGGATTTTGTCAAATGCTTTTTCTGCATCAATTGATATGACTATGTGATTTTTATCTCTCATTTTGTTTCTGTGATGTATCATATTTATTGATTTGCGGATATTGAACCATCCCTGCATTCCTGGGATGAATCCTGCTTGGTCATGGTGTATGTTCTTTCTGATGTACTGCTGGATCCAGTTTGATAGAATTTTGTTGAGGATTTTGGCATCTATGTTCATGAGACATATTGGCCTATAATTCTCTTTCATTGTGTTGTCTTTATCTGGTTTTGGTATTAGGGTGATGCTGGCTTCATAGAAGGTGTTTGGTAGTATTCCTTCTTCTTGAATGTTTTTGAATAGTCTGAGGATGATAGGTTTTAATTCTTCCCTGAATGTTTGGTAAAACTCTCCTGTGTAGCCATCTGGACCCGGGCTTTTATTTGCTGGAAGCTTTTTGATTACTGCTTCAATTTCTTCCATACTTATTGGACTATTGAGATGTTTGGCTTCCTCCTCATTGAGTTTTGGGAGGTTATATTTTTCTAGGAAAATATCCATTTCTTGCAGGTTGTCCAATTTGTTGGAATAGAGTTGTTCATAGTATTTTTTAACAATCCTTTGTATTTCCACAGGGTCTGTTGTTTTTTCTCCTCTTTCATTTCTGATTTTGTTTATTTGCGTCTTCTCTCTTTGCTTCTTGGTGAGCCTGGCTAGGGGTCCATCAATCTTGTTTATCCTTTCAAAGAACCAGCTCTTTGTTTTGTTGATCTTTTGAATTGTTTCTTTGGTCTCCAAGTTGTTTATGTCAGCTCTGATATTCACTATTTCCTTCCTTCTGAGTACACTGGGCTTTTCTTGTTGCTCACGTTCTAGCTCTTTGAGTTGTTGGTTTAGGTGATTTATTACCATTGTTTCCTGTTTTTTGCAGTAGGCTTGTAGGGCTATGAACTTCCCTCTC
>JAAGEH010000029.1:21664338-21699253 GCA_011751065.1 Lasiurus cinereus | reverse complement strand
GGAGGCACCCACAGAGCAGCCAGGACCCAGAGCGCGGCTTCCCAGGCAGCAAAGACACGCAGACTGAGGATTCAGAGATCCACACTGTGCACGTGCGCGCGGAAGGGTCAGATTTCGCCCGGGCCAGGGTGCGGTCTCCTACCCCCGCAGGGAGGAGACGCGCACACTTTGGGAGCCCGGCTGCGGGAAAGCTGCCTCTGGAGAGGTCCGAGGAAGTGGTCAGGGCGTGATCCCTGAGTGTGAAGGCAAACCCTCTGAGCTGTTGACAGAGGAGAGCTCCGGAAAACGACTCTTTTTTTTTTTCTTTTTCTCTGGGGCAGAGGGACAATATGGGAGTTATTGCAGTGTCCAGGCTGCAAAACCCCCACAAACTGGTTTTGGGAACCACAGAGTAGCAGGATCTGAGCACAGCCTAGAGAGGTCCTGTGCTTTGTCTCAGAGATCAATTCCGAAACACTGCCACCCAATGGATGACACACAAATGGACTCTCGCATAACCACAAGAGAATTAAGAGATTAAAACACCAAGAGGGGAACACAGGGAACTGCAATGCCTCCCCTACTGGGAAACAGGAGTGCCAAGCAGAATAATAGTGGAAGTGAAGGACCATTCTATTTTTCTTCTTTTTTTTTTCTTTTTTCTTTTTTCTTTTTTCTTATTCTTAATTTTTAATTCTTTCTTTTTCATTTTCACATATTTTAATTAAAAGAATATTTTTTCTTTCTGCCTCAATTGATATTACCTTTATAATTATTACATTTTTGTTTTAAACTAGTATTATTAATTACTACTAGTACTTTACCGTTTTTGGAAAAAACAAAGTGTCATTTTGTTTTTTCTTTATTTTATTTCGGGCTTAAAGTTCTACATTCTATTTTCATCTTCCCTTTAGCATAATTTTACTCCAACTCAACTCCACCTTTATGCCAACACTTTCCTCCTAACTTTCCCCATTTTGCTGTCTTGTTTCTCTTTCCCTTTTCCAACTTTAGATTCTCCCTATTTTTCTCTTTACCTGGTAAAATTTCACCCCATTTATATATCTAATTTCAAATCCCCTACTACAAGTCCACACAAACCTCTCCTCTCTTGTCTTCACTAGCCAAAAAGTTGTTTTTTCTCTATGTCCTTTTGTTTTTATTTGCCTGAAAAGTGATTATATCGATTTTTTGAAATTTTTTTTGAGAGATTGTTTTAGTTTATTCTACTTGTTTTATTTTGCTTTTTGCTTGCTTTGTTTTCTACCTCTCTTTTCCCTAATCTCCCTCCATACCAGTTGCTATTTGCAATTTGCATCAATCTCTAGGTACTGGTTGCTGACCTTCATTGGGATTAGTGACTGTTCTATTGAAGTTGTCTCCTGACATCTATATTTTGTTCCTCTTTTCTCTCTTATACACTTTCTTTTCTCTCTGACTTTTTTTCTCTTCCTCTTTCCTTCTCCTTTTTCTCCTTTTCATTTTCTTATTTTATTTTATTTTATTGTTCATTTATTTATCTTTTTGTTTTTTTTCTTTCTCACTCTCCCAATTTGATTTTTGCACTTCTTTCTTTTCTTTCTTCCTCATTTTCCTCTTCTTCTTTCTCTATTTACCCCTAATTTGTCCTTCATTGGTAGTCATCTTATTTGTGATTATTAACATCTTGAATACATTTCTACTCAGTGCCTTGTGTGCTGTACCTGGTCGTGTTGTAGTTTGTGCCTTTCAATCAATGTAGGAGAGAGCTCTACATAACCAGACACCCAGAGAAGAAAGACCATGGGCAGAAAAAGAAACAGCCCACAAAAGACAGAAAGGCAGCTTTCACCAGAAAAGGAAGTAAATGAAATAGAACCACAAATAAGCCTACCAGAGAAACAGTTCAGAGAATGTATCATATTGTGGTTGAAAAAATGGAAGACAAATTTGACAATATGAGTAAGAGCCAAGAGGAAATGAAGAAGACGCAAGAGGAGATGAAGAAGCAGCAAGAAGAAATGCAGAAGAACCTAGAGGAGGTGCAGAAGCATGAAGAAGAAATGCAGAAGAAACTAGAGGAGGTGCAGAATAAACAAGAGGAAATGAATAATGACATCACTGCTAAAAAGAACTCAATAGAAAGCATCAAAAGTAGACTAGAAGAAGCAGAGGACCGCATCATTGAGCTAGAAGACATGGTAGAAAAAAATACCCAAGTACAGCAGCTTCTAGAAAAAAAAGTTAAAAAGGAAGAGGAGAGTCTAAGGGAACTTTGGGATAACATGAAACAAAATAACATCCGCATAACTGGGGTTCCAGAAAGAGTGGAAACTGAACAAGGATTAGATAACGTGTTTGAAGAAATAATGACAGAAAAATTCCCCAATATAGAAAAGAAAAAACCCACACAAATCCAAGAAGCTCACAGAGTCCCAAGCAAAATGAACCCCAACAAACCGACACCGAGGCACATTATAATTAAATTGGCAAACACCGACGACAAAGTAAGAATCTTAAAAGCAGCCAGAGAGAAACAGAAAGTTACCTACAAAGGAACCCCCATAAGACTAGCTACTAACTTCTCAACAGAAACTCGTCAGGCCAGAAGAGAATGGAATGAAATATACAAAGTCATGCAAAGGAAGGGTCTGAATCCAAGAATACTGTACCCTGCAAGACTCCCAATCAAAATTGAAGGTGAAATCAAAAGCTTCACAGACAAAAAAGGACTAAGGAAATATATTACCATCAAACCAGAAATGCAAGAAATGTTAAAAGGTCTGCTGTAATAAAAAGAAAGAGGAAGCGAATAAGGAACTCGGGGGTAAGGACTAAAAATGGCAACAGATAAGTACTTATCAATAATAACTTTAAATGTATACGGATTAAATGCTCCAATCAAAATACATAGGGTAACCAATTGGATAAAAAAACGTGATCCATATATCTGCTGTCTGCAAGAAACCCACCTTAGGAAAAGAGACGCACACAGATTGAGGGTGAAGGGATGGAACATGGTATTTCAGGCAAATTGAAATGAAAAAAAAGCTGGGGTTCTAATACTTATATCTGACAAATTAGTTCTCAAAGTGAAGGACATAACAAGAGATAAAGAAGGCCACTTCATAATACTAAAGGGAACAATCCAACAAGAAGAAATAACTCTGGTAAACATATATGCACCCAATATAGGAGCACCTAAATATATAAAAAAAACTCTTGGAGGATATTAAGGGAGAGATTGACAGCAATACAATCATATTAGGAGACTTTAATACCCCACTGTCACCATTGGACAAATCCTCTAAACAAAAAATCAGCAAAGAAACATCAATCCTAAATGACTCACTAGACCAGATGGAATTAATTGACATCTTCAGAACATTTCACCCCAAAGCCACAGAATATACATTCTTCTCCAGTGCACATGGGTCATTTTCAAAGATAGATCATATGTTGGGTCATGAGAAAAGTCTCTTCAAATTCAAGAAGATAGAAATCATATCAAGCATTTTCTCAGACCACAGTGGCATAAAACTGGAAATCAACTATAATAAAAACAATAGAAAGAAATCAAACACATGGAGACTAAACAGCATGCTTTCAAACAATGACTGGGTAACCAGAGAGATCAAGGAAGAAATAAAAAACATCATGGCAACAAATGACAATGACAACACAACAATACAAAATTTATGGGACACTGTGAAAGCAGTCTTGAGAGGGAAGTTCATAGCCCTACAAGCCTACTGCAAAAAAAACAGGAAATAATGGTAATAAATCACCTAAACCTACAACTCAAAGAGCTAGAACGTGAGCAACAAGAAAAGCCCAGTGTACTCAGAAGGAAGGAAATAGTGAAAATCAGAGTGGAGATAAATAACTTGGAGACCAAAGATACAATCCAAAAGATCAACAAAACAAAGAGCTGGTTCTTTGAAAGGATAAACAAGATTGATGGACCCCTAGCCAGGCTCACCAAGAAGCAAAGAGAGAAGACACAAATAAACAAAATCAGAAATGAAAGAGCAGAAATAACAACAGACCCTGTGGAAATACAAAGGATTGTTAAAAAATACTATGAACAACTCTATTCCAACAAATTGGACAACCTGCAAGAAATGGACATTTTCCTAGAAAAATATAACCTCCCAAAACTCAATGAGGAGGAAGCCAAACATCTCAATAGTCCAATAACTATGGAAGAAATTGAAGCAGTAATCAAAAAGCTTCCAGCAAATGAAAGCCCGGGTCCAGATGGCTACACACTAGAGTTTTACCAAACATTCAAGGAAGAATTAAAACCTATCATCCTCAGACTATTCAAAAACATTCAAGAAGAAGGAATACTACCAAACACCTTCTATGAAGCCAGCATCACCCTAATACCAAAACCAGATAAAGACAACACAATGAAACAGAATTATAGGCTAATATCTCTCATGAACATAGATGCCAAAATCCTCAACAAAATTCTATCAAACCCGATCCAGCAGTACATCAGAAAGATCATACACCATGACCAAGCAGGAATCATCCCAGGAATGCAGGGATGGTTCAATATCCGCAAATCAATAAATGTGATACATCACATAAACAAAATGAGAGATAAAAATCACATAGTCATATCAATTGATGCAGAAAAAGCATTTGACAAAATCCAACATCCTTTCTTGATAAAAACTCTCAGCAAAGTGGGAATAGAAGGATCATATCTCAACATCATAAAAGCCATATATGATAAACCCACAGCAAACATCATACTCAATGGGCAAAAACTAAAACCATTTCCCCTAAGAACAGGAACAAGACAGGGATGCCCACTCTCACCTCTCCTGTTCGATATAGTACTGGAAGTATTAGCCATTGCAATTAGACAACAAGAAGAAATAAAAGGCATGCAAATTGGAAAAGAATAAGTAGAGCTGTCCTTATTTGCAGATGACATGATATTGTACATAAAAAACCCAAAGGATTCCATTACAAAACTAATTGACTTAATTAATGAATTCGGCAACATAGCAGGATACAAAATTAATGCTAAGAAGTCTGTGGCATTTCCATACATTAACAGTGAAAATATAGAAAGAGAAACTAAAAAAGCAATCTCATTTACCATCGCACCAAAAAAATTAAGATACCTAGGAATAAACCTAACTAAAGAGGTAAAAGACCTTTATGCAGAAAACTACAGGACACTGAAAAAAGAGATAGAGGAAGATGTTAACAGATGGAAGAGCATACCATGCTTATGGATTGGGAGAATCAACATCATTAAAATGTCCATACTACCCAAAGCAATCTACAGATTCAACGCACTACCCATTAAAATAACAATGACATATTTCACAGACCTACAAATAATTCTTCATAGATTCATCTGGAACAAAAAAAGACCACGGATAGCTACAGCAATTCTGAGAAAAAAGGATAAAGTAGGTGGGATCTCAATACCAAACTTCAAGCTATACTACAAAGCAACTGTTCTCAAAACAGCCTGGTACTGGCACAAGAACAGACATATAGATCAATGGAATAGAATAGAGAACCCAGATATCCACCGAAACCACTATGCTCAATTAATATTTGACAAAGGAGGCATGAACATTCAATGGAGCCAAAATAGCCTCTTCAATAAATGGTGTTGGGAAAATTGGACAGATACATGCAAAAAATTGAAACTGGACCACCAACTTACACCAAATACAAAAATAAACTCAAAATGGATACAGGACTTAAACATTAGAAGGGAAACCATAAAAACACTAGAGAAATCCACAGGCAGCACAATCTCAGATATATGCCGAAAGAACTTCTTCACTGATACTGCTCCAAAGGCAATGGAAGCTAAAGAAAAAATAAACAAATGGGACTACATCAAAATAAAAAGCTTTTGCACAGCAAAAGAAACCATCAACAAAACAACAAGAAAGATCAATGCATGGGAGAACATATTTGCAAATGCTATCACTGATAAAGGTTTAATCTCCAAAATCTACAACCAACTTATACAACTTAATAAAAGGAAGATGAAGGATCCAATTAAAAAAATGGGCAACGGACCTAAATAGAACCTTTTCAAAAGACGACAGAAGGAAAGCCAAGAGACACATGAAAACATGTTCAAAGTCATTAATCATCCGAGAGATGCAAATGAAAACGACAATGCAATACCATCTTACACCTGTCAGAATGGCAATCATCAACAAATCAACAAACGACAAGTGTTGGCGAGGATGCGGAGAAAAAGGAACCCTTGTGTACTGTTGGTGGGAATGCAGACTGGTGCAGCCACTGTGGAGAACAGTGTGGAGTTTCCTCAAAAAACTAAAAATGGATCTCCCATTTGACCCTGTAATACCACTCTTAGGAATTTATCCTAAGAAATTACAAACACCAATCAGAAAGGATTTATGCACCCCTGTGTTCATAGCAGCACAATTTACAATAGCCACAATCTGGAAACGCCTAGGTGCCCGTCAGCAGATGAGTGGATCAGAAAACTGTGGTACATCTACACAATGGAATTCTATGCTGTCATTAAAAAGGTGGAATTCTTACCATTTGCAGCAACCTGGTTGGATCTGGAGAGCCTTATGCTTAGCGAAGTAAGCCAGTCAATGAAGGAGAAGCATCACATGATTGCACTCATTGGGGGATAATAAGGAACATTATAAACTGATGAACAAAAGTATAGATACAGAGACAGTAAAGCTTCAAACAGACTGTGAAATTACAGCAGGAAGATTAAAGTTAGGCTAGGTAGATAAGAGATCAATCAAAGGACTTCTATCTATGCATATAATCATAACCAATGAACATAGACACTGGGGGGTTGGGGTATGCCTGGGAGGGAGGGGGGTAATGGGGAGATATGTATAAAAAATTAATAAAAAAAAGAAAAAAAAGAAAACTTTCCTAATACAGTGTTACCTCGAGATACGAGTTTAATTTGTTCCGTAACCTTGAGTCATGGGAAACTATGAGAAGCTCGAGTCGTGGTAAACTGGTTGGGGAGTTTCTGGGGAGGTCAATGGGGAAAAAGGAAACATATATACTACTATGTGTAATATTTTAATCAATAAAATAAAAATATAAATAAATAAAAAGAGTTACCATTTATACTTAAAGTTTTAATAGTGAAACAGGATTTAAGCTGCAAGGTGTAATATTTTTGCTTGGTAGGTACAAACTTCAGATATATATATGTTTACTTTATCTTTTTTATTAAAATATTTAAATATAGGGAAAGAATGGGTGGTATTGAAAAAGATCTGATATCAACGTTGTTATAGAAGTGCTTTAACAAATGCCTAGCAAATGCAAAAAAAAATATTAAAAGCCATGGACATTATATGTGAAACAAATACTAGAAGACTCTGGAAAGTGGAGAGGAGACAGCTGACCAGTGAGTGACTTCAGGGCTTGAAAAACATCATGCTGATAAGTTCTTTGTGTTTGTGTGTGTGTGTGTGTGTGTGTGTGTGTGTGTGTGTGTGTATGTGTGTGTGTGTATGGTGATATTATTTTTGCCTCAAATTCCTGAACTTGGAGAAACTGGTGACTCTGGAATGCCAATCAGTGCAGACAAAGTAATACCACTATAAAGTCTTACTTTCTCTAGTCAAAGGACCATTGAAGGGGAAGCTTAATAAGATGGAAACATTTTAGTCAAAATCTCTCTAACCAAACTCTAGTAGCAAAAATTACTATAATTTCACTCATATCACCTAAAGCCAAGAGGGTAGCCTAAACTCATACACATGTGAGCCTATAATGAGGTGCCCTAATATTTCATCTAGGATGATGTAAGAGAAGGCCATGTAAAGTAAAGACTTTTGTTCCTACTGGCTAGTAAGAAGATTCTCCTACTACAATGTTAGTGGAGACTAGTTGGGGATACTGGATTTCCATATCTACTTGGCAGTTGGAAATATTGTTTGACATCCCTGCTCAGGGGATGTCAGCTGAGTGGCTAGCCAGGACTTTTACCATGGCTATAATAATAATGTCACCTCCACTTGGTCTTGGTGTGTAAGACTAATGCAAAACCAGAACTCCCATCCCAAATTTGCAGTGAAAATGACCCCTCACTCCCACACACATCAAGTGTCAAAGGCCAAGTGGGAAACCTATTTCTCCCTCCACTTGATAGTAACAAAGTATACCCCTTCCCCTGACAGTTGGATTCATAGGAAGCCAGTTAAATTAGAAGATTGAAATAGTCTTATAACAAAGTCTTATAACAAAATTAGAACATTCTCAGTTATTGATAAAAAATTATTTGTCATAACAAGGACCAAAAATGTTTTCAAAATGAATGAAGAAATACATTCAGTAAATGCCAACATTGAGATGACAGAGATGCTGAAAATTATCTGACAAACATTTCAATGCAGCTATGATAAAGATATTTCAATGAGCAATTATAAACACACTTTAAACAAATTAAAAACATAAAGTCTCAGCAAAAAAGAAGATATAAATAAGAACTAAATGATATTTTTAGAATTGAAAAGTACAGTAACTAAAATAAAAACCTCAGTGAATGAAGTGGAGAACAGGATGGAAGTGGCAGATTAAAGGATCAGTATACTAAAAGGCAGAACCGTAGAAATTACCCAAGCTGATAACATAGAGAAAATATACTGAAAAATAAACAACAACATAAAAACTAACAGAGCTCACAGGGACTTGTGGAATAGAAACAATGCATCCAAAACTGGTATCATTGGTATCACAGAGGTATAGGGTGGCAAGAGAGAGGGAGAGGTAGAAGGAGAGAGGGAAGAAGAGAGGGAGGGAGGGAAGGAGGGGAAGAGAAATAGAGAGGGAGAGAGAGAGAAGGAAGAAGAGAGGGCGGGAGGGAGGGAGGGGAAGAGAAAGAGAGAGGGAGAGGGAAAGAGAGAGAGAGGGAAAGACCTATGAAGAGTATTCAAGGAAATGTTGGCTGAAATTTTCCCAAATTGAGGAAAAACATAAAATCTTCCTGAATATGTATTCAGGAAGTTGAGTAACTTCCAAAACAGAATAAAGACAAATAAATGCATGAATGCATACCAGGACATATTATAATTAAAAAAAAAAACAGTGAAAAAGCCCTGAAAACAACCAGAGAAAACCAACGCCTTACCATATACAGGTAAATCTCAAATGATACTGATTTCTCATTAGAAACCATCAAAGGCAGAAAGAAGTGGCACAATATTTTTTAGGTGCTTAATAAAAATGTAAAGTTGCCAAATCCAAAACCTTTAGCCAGGTAAAATATCCTCCAGGAATAAATCAAGAAAATCTCAGGAGAAAGTGTTAGGAGAAATCAATAAAGTCTCAGATGAAGAAAAAGTGAGAGATTTGTCACCTGCAGTCCTACCCGAAAACAATGGATAGAGGAAGTTCTCTGCACAGAAATCTATACTACTAAAAGCCTAGTTGGCCCTCACACACAACATTGTCACAAGATTCCCACCACAAGATGACCACCACAAAAATGGTTGACACAAGATGGTCACCATAAAATGGCCACCACAAGATGGCCACATGCACAGCAGAGGCAGGACCCAGCAGCCATTGTGTGTGGTCAAACCTGGAGGTCCTGTGGCTCCAAGTGGAATGGAGGAGGCTGGTCCTGGTGTCTCCACCACTTTGTGTGGAGGAGGCAAGTCCTAGAAGAGTAGGTGGGTCATGGCAGTGGAGGGCAATTGGGGGCAATCAGGCCAGCAGGGAAGGTCCACTGGGGAACATTAGACCAGCAGGGGAGGACAGTTGGGGGCCATTGGGCCAGCAGGGGAGGGAAGTTGGGGGCAACTGGGGCAGCAGGGGAGGCCAGTTGGGAGTGATCAGGCTGGCAGGGGAGCAGTTGGGCATCAATTAGGCTGGCAAGAGAGAAGTTAGGGGGTGATCAGGGTGGCAGGCAGAAGCAGTAAGGGGCAATCAAGCAGGCAGGCAAGCAGGCTAGTGGTTCGGAGCCAGTGGTCCCAGATTGTGAGAGGGATGTCTAACTGTTGATTTAGGCCTAATCCCTGTGGGCTTAAACCAGCAGTTGGATATCCCCCGAGGGGTCTAAGATTGGAGAGGGTGCAGGCCAGGCTGAGGGACACCCTCTCCCCAAGCAGAAATTCCATGCACTGGGCTATTAGTGTAATCTTATCTAATAAAAGACCAATATGCAAATTAACTATCACTGCACCACACCCACAACCACGCCCACTAGCCAATTAGGAACAAGTATGCAAATTAACCCAATCAAGATGGCTACAGCCAAAGAGCAATCAGGCAGGTGAGCAGTTGGAAGCCAAAAGCTACAACGTTTCAATTATAGAAGATAAATAAATCCCAACAAAAATGGCAACAGCCATGGAGCTGGAGAGAGCAGGAGGCTTGAGTTGTCCCCCATGATGGAGGAAGCCAAGCTCCTGCAGCCTTGGCCTGCCTTGATCTCCACTCAAGGCTACAATGTTTCAATTATAGAAGATAAATAAATCTCAACAAAAATGGCTGCAACCACAGAGCAAGTAGGAGGCTCGGCTCTGTTCAAGGCTACAAAGTTTCAATTATAAAACATAGATAAATCCCAGGTACCAGGGCCTCCACTTGGGTCACTGAGGGGCGTGGACAGCCTGCAAACCATCACATTCCCCTTGCCCAGGCTGGCCACACCCCAAGGGAACCCTCACCCTTATCTGGGATACCCTTCAGGGCAAACCAGCTGGCTCCCACCCATGCAAACTGACCATCACTCCAACACACAAGATGGCTGCCCCCATATGGTCAAGATTGGCTGCCCCCATGTGGACACAAGATGGCAGCCACAAGATGGCTAGCAGGGGAGGGCAATTGGGAGGGACCAGGCCTGAAAGGGAGGGCAGTTGGGGACAATCAAGACTACAGGGGGTGGAAAGTAGTGGTGACCAGGCTGGCAGAGGAGGGAAGTTGGGGCGACCAAACCTGCAGCAAGGACAGTTGGGGTTGACCAGGCCTGCAGGAGAGGACACTTAGGGGTGACCAGGCTTGCAGGGGAGGGCAGTTAGGGGCAAACAAGCTGGCAGGAGAGCAGTTAGGCATTAATCAGGCTTTCAGGGGAGTGGTTAATTAGGTTAGCAGGCAGAAGTAGTTAGGGGCAATCAGGAAAGCAGGCAGTTGGAAGTCGGCAGTCCTGGATTCTGAGAGGGATGTCTGACTGCCCGTTTAGGATCGGGCCTAAATGGGCAATCAGACATCCCTTGAGTAGTACCAGATTGGAGAGGCTTCAGGCTGGGCTGAGGGACACCCCCCACCCCTGTGCACAAATTTCATGCAGCTAGCCTCTATTGATAAAATAAGAAGCTTTAGACTATCAGGAAGAAAAAAAAATAGAATAAGTGAAAATATGGATAAAACAATTGGTTTTTATTTTCTTCTTGAGTTTTTAGATATCATTTGATAGAGGTGTGGTCTAGCTGATGCAGTTATACCACTGTCTAGTATGACTGTTAGACACATTAATCAATGTGACAGAATAGCTAACACATTTTGAAGTATACTTTTTTGATATGTAATTCACATGCCATATAATTCATCCTTTAATGTATACAATTCAGTGTTTCTTAGTATATTCACAAAGTTGTTCAACCATCACCACTATCTTATTCCAAAATATTTTAATCACCCTAAAACAAACTCCCATCCCATTCACCATAGACAACCACTGATCTACTTTATAATTATGTATGGGTTTTCATATTTTGGGCATTTCATTTAAATAAAATCATACAATATATGGTATTTTGTGTCTGACTTCTTTTATTCAACATAATGTGTCAAGGGTCATTCATGTTGTGACATAAATCAGCATTTAATTCACTCTAATGAGGGGGAAAAATAATTCAATGGAGGAAATATAACCTTTTCTAACAAATAGTTCTGAAGCAACTGGATACTTTAGGCATAGAAGAAAAAGAAGGAAAACTTTGATCTAAGTCTTACACCTTATACAAAAGTTAATTCAAAATGGATCACAGACAAATATATACTGCTGATGATCTGAAAACAACTATATATGATCTCAAAATTGGTAGCCTCAAAGTTAACTAAAATTGATAGGGCTAACTAAATTCCTAAATATTTGTCTAGGATTATTAAATTAAACAAATCACTTAAGTACACTTTTCAGAAATACTTTATACAAAAGTAAAATGCATGCATATGGGCCAATTTTTACATTGTACCATCTGAATAACAGTCACACTTTAAGTAATAAATCTATTACTTTTAAACCAACTGTATATATTTAATAATAAATCATAAGGTTACTATTGCAACTCTACAGGGTATTCTCCAATGAGGCAAGCTGTACAACTACCATTATTTTAAAAACTTTTCAGACTATTTCCATTTTCTTGAATCATGATCTTTTGCTTTTTAATTTTGTGATTTTTAAATAATTGTTTTCCTTTCCATACAGATGAAATCAGTACTTCTACTGACAGATATATGGCACTGTTTGACTCTGGATATTCTGCAAGAAGATCAAATGTATTAGCAATAAGCTCTTCTGTGGGAATATTTATTCTCATGAAGAATGGAAATCTTATTGGTGGTAGAGCTACTTAAATGTGATCTTTGAAAATTTTTATTGTGGATGGAATGGTATTGTTTCTTACAAATGAATCATCTATAGGAACAATTATTTCGCCTTTAAGGTTGTCTGACAATACTATAAAATTTTATTTCTGAACACTAAATTTTCTTTATTTCGTATTGGCTAGATGGAAGCGTTTCTGAGATACCAGCTTTTACACAACACCTTCACATGTATAAGTGCACATTTGCCTGATTAACCAAGAGCAGAAGGCATAGCAAATTAAGGAACAGTGCTCAACAAATGCTTTTCATGGGTGCTTAAATTGCCAGGTGCTGACCATAATGATATCTTCCTAATTGGTCCTCAAACATGTCATTTGATTTTTGCAAAATAATCATGTTTAAAGATAAAAAGAGCCAATGGGTTTCCTTGAGCCTTTAATCAATATCAAGAGTTTAGATATAATGTCTGAGTATTTTCATAATTTCTGTAGGCAAGACTTTATGACAAAACATTGTACCAATAGATGAAAAGCTACAAGATTCTGAAATCACTATCTACCCTTCTCCTTTTGTAGGTTCTGTTTTTGTAAGTTTTTAATTTTTCTTTTGCACTTATGTTAGTTACAGAATAAAATAACTAATATACAATTAACATCATTGTGAGTGATAAGTAGGGACTACACAATGGATGATCTCTATACGAAATTTTTAGTCTTTGCCACTCATTCTGTGCTTTTACCTCTTTCTTGAGGAGGTGAATAGACTAGTAACTGGGTAAACAGGATCAATAGCATGACAAAAATGCTTTTTTAAACTATGTAAACATGTAGCAATCACCAGATATGTCACAACTATTTTCTTATGAAGTATTTGATAATTCTTCAGTACAGTTTCCTATAGTAGCATATTATATATGCCCAATTTCAATATTTGAACTATATGATTTCTTTTAAATTGTCTTAAGTAAAGACATGATTTACAAGACCCATTGCCTTCTATGTTTTGAATGTTGGCAAAAAAATCACATCACTCATCATAATATCAACACTCTCTTGCTGTCACCCAATGAGTCCAATGGAGATTTTATGTGGCACATCTAACTTTATGGGCTGTTAAGCCCAGACTATATTTAACTTTCTATAAAGGTAGAAACTTATTATTTGACTTTGTATGAAGAAGCAAATGGAGAAATATATCATGTGTGGGGATAAAAAGGCATGCTGGAGTGACTAATTTTGGGGATATGATGGGAGTCAAGCATGCTATAGCAGGGACTAGCTATTTTCATATTGTTCTGGTAATCCTATATAATAAAAGGATAATATGCTAATTGGCCCCTTGGAAGTTTGACCACTTGCTATGACATGTGCTGACCACCACCAGGGGGTGGTGTGGAACAAGGAAGGCCCCAATCGGCCTTGAACACCAGCCAGGCTTAGAGACCCCACCCATGCATCAATTTCATACACCAGACCTCTAGTAGGAACATAATTAAGGTCTAAGTGCACCACACCAAACATTTGGGGTGGGAATATGTATCAGGTATCAGGAGTTGAGGATAAAAAGCATGCTCTTTCCTTTGGTGACTACAATGTTTCAAGGTCAGAGCTGAGGACTGTGTTGTTTCCACAGTGGCTGCATCAGTCTGCATTCCAACCAGTAGTGCACAAGGGTTCCCTTTTCTCTAAATCCTCACCAGCACTAGTTGTTTGTTGATGTGTTGATAATAGCCATTCTGACAGGTGTGAGATGGTATCTCATTGTTTTGATTTTCATCTTTTGATTATTAGAGACTGAGCATGTTTTCAAATGTCTTTGGTTTTCTGTACATCTTCATTAAAAAAGTGTCTATTTAGGTCCTTTGTCCATTTTTTTACTGGTTTGTTTATCTTACTTTTGCAAGTTGTATGAGGTCCCTATAAGTTTTAGAGATTAAACCCTTGTCAGATAAAACATTGGCAAATAACTTCTTCCATTGAGAGGGCTTTCTTGTTGTTTTGTTGATGCCTTCATTTGCTGTGCAGAAGCTTTTTATTTTGATGTAGTCCCATTTATTTATTTTCTCTTTAGTTTCCATTGCCCTAGGAGCTGTACCAATAACGATATTGCTATGATATATGTCAGATATTTAGCTGCCTATGAATTCTTCCAAGATTTTTATTGTTTCCCATCTTACATTTAAGTCCTTCATCCACTTTGAGTTTATTTTTGTGTACGGTGTCAGTTGGTGCATGCATCTGTCCAATTTCCCCAATACCATTTATTGAAGAGACTATCTTGATTCCATTGTATGTTCTTGTCTCCTTTGTCAAATATTAATTGAGCATAATGCTTTGGTGGATTTTCTGGGTTCTCTGTTCTGTTCCATTGGTCTTATGTCTGTTTTTGTGCCAGTATCAGGCAGTTTTGAGAACAGTGGCTTTGTAATATCGCTTGATATCTGGTATCATGATCCCTCCAACTTTGTTCTTCTTTCTCAGGATTGCTGTGGTTATTCAGGGTCTTTTTTTATTCCATATGAACTTTTGGAGAGTTCGTTCTAGGTCTGTGAAATATGCGGTTGGTATTTTAATGGAGATCACATTGAATCTATAGATTATTTTGGATAGTATGGCCATTTTAATGATGTTCATTCTACTAATTCATGAATACAGTATATTCTGCCATTTATTATGTCTTCCTCTATCTCTTTTTTCAATGTCTTTTAGTTTTCTGAGTACAGGTCTTTTACTTCCTTAGATAAGTTTATTTCTAGGTATCTTAATTTTTTGTGTGCAATGGTCAATGGGATTTTTGTTTCTATTTCTCTGAGTTCATTATTGGTATATAAAAAAGCCTTAGATTTCTTATTTATTTATTTATTTATTTATTTATTTATTTATTTATTTATTTATTCAATGTGTTACATGTATACATATCTTCCCATTGCCCCTTCCCTCCCAGGCATACACTAACCCCCCAGTGTCTTGTGTTCATTGGTTATGCTTATATGCATGCATACAGGTCCTTTGGTTGATCTCTTATCTACCCCACTTCTCCTTAACCTTCCTGCTATAATTTGACAGTCTTTTTGATGCTTTACTGCCTCTGTATCTATCCTTTTGTTCATCAGTTTATAATGTTCTTTATTATCCACAAATGAGTGAGATCATGTGGTGTTTCTCCTTCATTGACTGGCTTATTTCACTTAGCATAAGGCTCTCCAGTTCCATCCAGGTTGCTGCAAATGGTAAGAATTCCTTCTTTTTATGGCAGCATAAAATTCTAAATGTTAATTTTATATTCTGCTACATTGCCAAATTCATTTATTAAGTCTAATAGTTTTTTGATGGAGTCTTTAAGGTTTTCAATGTACAATATCATGTCATCTGTGAATAATGAGAGTTTTACTTCTTTTCCAGTTTCAATGCCTTTTATTACTTTTTTTTGTATGATAGTTATGGTTAGCATTTCCAGTACTATGTCAAACAAGAGCAGTGAGAGTGGGCATCCCTGTTTTGTTCCTGTTCTTAGGGGAAATGGTTTTAGTTTTGCCCATTGAGTATGATGTTGACTGTAGGTTTGTTATATAAGGCTTTTATTATGTTGAGATATGATTCTTCTATTCTCACTTTGCTGAGAGTTTTTAATCTGAAACTGGTGCACGAAATTCCTGCACTGGACAAGGAGTCCCCTCATCCCAGCCTGGATCCTCTCTAATCTGGGATCCCTTGAGGCATGTCCAACTGCCAGTTTTGGCCCAATCCCTGGGCCATCAGATATCCCTCTGACAATTCGGGACTGCCAGCTCCTAACTGCTCACCTGCATGCCTGATCGCCCCTAACTGCTCCCCTGATCACCCATAACCGCTTCTGCCTGCCAGCCTGATTGCCCCCAATAGCCCCCCTTGCTGGCCTGGTTGCCCCCAACTGCCCCCTCTGCCAGCCTGGTCTCACCAACTGCCCCCCATACTGGCTTGGTTGCTCCCAATGACCCTGCTGCCTGCCTGGTCGCCCCTCACTGCCCCCATCTGCTAGCTTGGTCACCCCTCACTGTCCAGCCTGCTGGCCTGGTCACCCCAAACTGTCCCCATTGCTGACCCAGTTGTCCCACACAGCTTACTGATCAATAGTTTACTTGTCCCTCGCTAATCTCCCTGCTGGCCTGGTTACCCCACACAGCCTGTTGGTCAGTTGTTTGGTCATCCCTCGCTAACCCCCACTTCCAACCTAGTCACCCCACACAGCCTGCTCATCAGTCATTTGGTTGTCCCTCACTAATGCCCCTGCTGACCTTGTTGCTCCATGCAGCCTGCTGTTCAGTTGTTACTGTGAGGGTGTTGTGACCAATTTGCATATTATTCTTTTATTTTATAGATGGGTGTTGGATTTTGTCAAATCCTTTTTCTGCATCAATTGATATGCTTATGTGATTTTTGTCTCTCAAATTGTTTATGTGATGTATAACATTTACTGATTTGTGGATATTGTACCAGCCTTGCATCCCCAGAATACATCCCATTTGGTCATGTTTTATGGATCTGTTTTGCTAGAATTTTGTTGAGGATTTTGACATCTATGTTCATAAGGGATATTGACCTGCAATTCTCTTTCTTTGTAGTGTCTTCATCTAGTTATTGGATTGGGATGATGCTGGCTTCACAGAAGGAGTTTGGAAGTGTTCCTTCCTCTTGAATTTTTTGGAATAGTTTGAGGAGGATAGGTTTTAGTTCTTCTTTGAATGTTTAATAAAACTCCCATGTGAAGCCATCCAGGTCAGGGCTTTTGTTTCTGAAAGTTTTGTGATTCCTGGTTCATTTTAATTTATAGTAATTAGCCTATTCAGGTTTTTTATTCTTCCTGATTGAGTTTTGGAAGCTTGTATTTTTCTAATTATTGTCCATTTTGTCTAAGTTGTCTATTTGTTGGAGTAGAATTGTTCTTAGTATTTTTTTCAATACTTTGTATGATCTCACCTCTTTCATTTCTGATGTTGTTTATTTGGGTACTCTCCCTTTGTTTCTTGGTAAGCCTGGCTAGATGTTCATCAATCTTGTTTATCCTTGCAAAAACCTAGTTCTTGGTTCTTATTGATCATGTGTTTTTTGTTTGTTTGTTTGTTTTGTTTTGTTTTTTGGTCTTTTTGTCATTTTTTCCCTCTTTCATCTTTATTATTTCCTCCTTTCTGTTTACTCTGGAATTTTCTTGTTCTCTCTTTGTAATTCTTTAAGTTTTAGTGTTAGATGATTTAGTACCATTTTTTTTCTTGTTATTTTGAAGTAGACCTGTAGAACTATGTACTTCCCTCTCAGAACTGCTTCCATGGTGTCACATAGATTTTGGGTTATTGTGTTTTCATTGTCATTTATTTCTAGGATGCTTTTTTGTCTTCTTTTATCTCATTGGTTAATAACATGCTATTTAGCCTACAAGTGCTTGATTTTTTTTCATTTTTTATTGTAGTTGATTTATAATTTTATGCCATTGTGATCTGAGAAGATACTTGGTATGATTTCTATATTCTTGAATTTGAAGAGACTTTGCCTGTGTTTCAATATGTGGTCTATCTTTGAAAATTACCCATGTGCACTTGAGAAGAGTGTATATTCTGTGGCTTTGGGGTGGAATGTTCTGAAGATGTCAATTAATTTCTTTTTATCTAGTGAGTCATTTAGGATTGCTATTTTTTGCTGATTTTTTGTTTAGAGGATTTATCCACTGGTGTCAATGGGGTATTAAAGTCCCCTACTATGATTGTATTGCTTTCTATCTCTCCCTTGTAATCTTCCAGAAGTTTTTCTTATTTAGGTGCTCTTGTATTGAGTGCATATGTTAACCAGAGTTATAACCTCTTGTTGTATCAATTCCTTTAGTATTATGAAGTGGCACTCCTTATCTCTTGTTACAGCCTTCACTTTGAGGTCTGTTTTGTCAGATATAAGTATTGCTACCACAGCCTTTTTTTTCATTTCCATTTGCCTGAAAAGTGTTTTCCATCCCTTCACACAGTCTGTGTGAGTCCTTTGTTCTGATATGGGTCTCTTTTAGACAGCAAATGTATGGGTCATTGTTGCAAGCCAATTCCAACATGTCAGCAACTGAATCATCTGGAAATGGCAGAGGGCATTTCCCCAAACCTGAAAAAGATTCAAAAACACAAATTAGTTACTTCTTTTTCTGAGAGAAAAACAGTCTTGGGTTTTATTCTGTAACATCCATAAAGAGAGTCAAGTTTAGCTAACTACTCTAAAATCTGAAATCAGATGATGTCTGTGTTTGTTTTTTAGCTAACTTTTCTCTTTACATGTGCATAGAAATCCCAGACACATTTCTAAAATTTGTAAAATTTTTCATTGTGAGAAGGAGACTTTTTAAATAGCTTTCTTGGGGAGTGAGCATCTATATAGGATCATCACTTGTTTCCCTTCCCCCACCTGTCAGGGTTCTTGATCCAGCATCTGGAAGTGTTCAGGAATCTGTAGAAGTGCTGTGTGTAAATTAGAGTCCAGAGACAAAACATAATTTTGGAAGGCATTTTGGGGCACCAGGGAAGACTTAGCTAAAGGAAATAGGTTCTCCCTTGTCTTAGGACCCCTTGCTTTTTATTAACACAAATTGTCCTAAGGCAAGATAGATATACACTTCAAAGGCCTGGTTTAGTTCACCAAATCTATTGTCAGATTAATGAATTGCCTATGGCTGTTCAGGTATTTGGCCAGTAGGAGGCAATAATATGTAGATTAAGATGACTTTAGCTGTCTGGTATCAAGCAATCATTTTTTGCATGCTTTTCAGGTTTGGGGAAATGCCCTCAGCCATTTCCAGATGATTCAGCCCTGCTGACATGCTGGAATTGGCTTCTGGCAGGTCATGTTTTGTTATCCATTTAGCTATCCTGTCTTTTGATTGGAGCATTTACTCCATTTATGTTTAATGTTATTATTGATAAGTACATGTTTGTCATCATTTTTATTGCTGATGTTTGTGTTTCTTTTTGACTTTCTGTTTATTTATTTATTTATTTTTTTATAGAAGTTCCTTTAACATTTCTTGCATTGCTGGTTTGGTGGTAATGAACTCCCTTAGCCATTTTTCTGTCTGTGAAGCTTCTCATTTCACCTTCAGTTTTAAATGATAGCCTTGTTGGGTATAGTGTACTTGGATTTAGTCCCCTGCTTTGCATTACTTTCTGTATTTCATTCCATTCTCTTCTGGCCTGATGAGTTTCTATTGAGAAATCAGTTGATAGTCTAATAGGAGATCCTTTGTAGTTAACTTTCTGTCTCTCTCTGGCAGCCTTTAAGATTCTTACTTTGTCTTGATGTGTTTCCATTTAATTATGATGTATCTTGGTGTTCTTTTTTGGTTCCTCTTGTTGGGACTCTGTGTGCTTCTTGGCTTTGTGTGAGTTTTCTCTTCCCAATATCAGGAACGTTTTTTGTCATTATTTCTTTGAACAGATTTTCTATTCTCTGCTCAGTTTCCTCTCCTTCTGGGACCTCTATTATGTGGATGTTCTTTCATTTTGTGTTGTCCCAAAGCTCCTTTAGGCTCTACTCCTCCTTTATAAATTTGTTTCCCCTCACCTACTTGCTGCTCCGTTTGTGTATTTTTTGTACCTTGACTTCTAACTCACTGATGTGATCCTCAGCTTTTTCCAATCTACTATTGAAACTTCCCATTGTGTTCTTTATTGAACCTATGTCATTCTTCATTTTCTCTTTATTTCTACACATATTGAATTTGTCTTCCATCCTTTTCAGTGTCCTTATAACCATTTCTCTGAAGTCTTTCTCTGAAACTTGCTTGCCTCTATGTTGTTTATTTCCTTTTCTGGTGATTCTTCCTTTTCTTTTGTATGGGAGTTGTTTCTCTGCCTCCTCATTTTTGCTGTTTCTTTGTGATTGTTTCTACCCTGTTTCCCTGAATGTAAGATAGCCCCCGAAAATAAGACTTACTTACAGTTTTGCCTCTCGCTGTAATATAAGGCATCCTCCTAAAAATAAGACTTCCCCTATAATAAGGCCTCCCTTGAACATAAGGCCTCCCTGGAATATAAGGCCCCCTAAACTACCGTAAGGCATCTGAGTCCTAATTTAAAGAGACCTTGCACTGCCTGAACAGCTCCAGCTTCACTGAAGCTAATCAGTGAGCTGGTTTGTGATGACAACTACTACCGTACTGTATACAGGTAATAAGTTTCCTTTTTATTTATTTTTTTGTTCAACAATAAATGTGTACCATATTCTTCTTCATGGAAAAATAAGACATCCCTTGAAAATAAGGCTTAGTGCATCTTTGGGAGCAAAAATTAATATAAGACACTGTCTTATTTTCAGGGAAACGGTATGTATTTGATCAAACTTCTATGTCACCCAGATTTATTTATTTTTTATTTTTTGTATATTATATGCTTTTTTTGGATCCAGTGGTGCCATCTCTCAGGTATTCTGGGCTGGGTATTCTAGAAATGCCCCCAATATGTGATATTTGAGTTCTCTTGGTGAAGTTGGGTCTTGAGTTTTATTGTTCTGTTTGTGGATGTAGTCTCCTCTCAGGGTGTATGGTTATGTGGCTTGCTATCTACTAGGTTGACTAAAAAGCACAAAATATAACTTGTTCTCCAGATGACCTCTGCCTTTTCTGGCTGCAGATTGTCTCACCAGCTGTGCCTAATTTTCCAGTTCCAGGTGGATGTTATTCAATTTAGTTGTTCCTTTTCTCTACTCTCTGACAAGGAGCAGGGAACATCAGCCTATTTGGAAGCCATATTTTGGCTATTTTTCTTGGGACAGAATTTTATTTTTATTTATTTATTTTTTACCTTTTTTAATTTTTATTTTTGAATATATATATATTTATTTTTTTCTTTCCCCTATCACCCTCCCCCAGCCTTCCCCACCCCCCAGCACATGCCCTCACCTGTCTCCTCCCCCCCAAGTGCCCTATATCAATGGGCTATGCCTACATACATGCATACAAGTCCTTTGGTTGATCTCTTATAGGCCCTCCCCACTCAACATCCCCTGCCTTCCCATTGTAGCATGAATCTGTTCATTGCTTCTTTTGGCACATAAATTTAAATGTTACCTGAGACCCTCAAGAATCTCCAGAACTTCCTGATTTTTCTTGTTTCAAATTTATTATTTTCAGAATATACTAAGAGAGTCACTGTATCAAACACAGCCAGAATCCTTGGTGAATACTGTTCTTATGACTTCACATTTATGAGAATGAACATTTTGTATGTGTTTTGCACTTCATACAAATACCACTTTCAATACAAACTTCTAGTTTGTTGAGCAGATGTAACTAGACCAAATTGAGCAATTAATCAATATTTCAAATTAGCTAAAAGTACCACTGCTTTAAGTGGACAGCAAGATTTCAAGGGTGGAACAATTTTAAAAGATGTGTATTTTCATGAACATTAAGCATCTGTTCTGATAAAGGGAGAATTATAGGTGCCTTTCCTATGTAATTTTGTCAATTAGAATGCAGTAGTTAGCAGTTTCCCCTTAGGAAAGCCTTTGCTGAAAACAGTTTTTATTGGCAAAAGGAACTAGTAATGAGTGTGGATGAACCCAGAAATCCCTTATTATCCTGGTGAGAAGAGGCCCAAGCACATTTAAGAAGTACAAGTTGACCCATATAAAATTATGTTAAGAACTGGAAGAATATAGGCTAAATAAATTAGGTTTGACTATGATGTGTTAATTGAGAACAGTGGAAATTGTTGAAAATAAGGTGATAGTGGTGGAGGACTTCCTTTTCCCTTTTGCCTGAAGTTTAATGAGAAAGAAAAGGAGAAAAGGTTAGAAGATGGTTTGGTTTTAGTACCAGCTAAAATTTTATTGCCAGTAAAATCTTTATAGACTAAGGCATAGTATCCAGAAAGATGTGACAGCCTCAGGGCACTTCAACATGGATTGTTCAATACTTTTGAAGGCTAATTATACAAAACAATCTTCTACTGACAAGAAGCTCTAAATGTTTCATATCTCTCCATTTGTTGTTTTACTCTATAATCACTTATATGTTTTTATGTTGTTTTTCTATAAAATGTATTTGAAAGGCCAGGTGGGAAAACAGAGGAGATTTTGTATTGCTAAGCCTTGGGTCTTCAGTAAATGAAATGTGGTAAAGTAAAGATATAAAAAAAATGTGTCCTGAATTTGTTGTGTCAGAGAGAAAAAATTGGCATGGGCTTTGTTAATAGAAAACCAATCTATTTTAGTAATTAAAATAATGACAGAATAGAATGTGCAAGGAGATAAAAATAATTATTTATTTAATAGGACTGTTGTTACTCATTGGAATGTGTTCCTTTAAAGAGTAATCCATTTTGCTTCTTATTGCTTCTAAGTGTCTCTACAGAAGGTTATTTGGATCCCAGAATTTGAATGGGGCTAGGCAAAATAGGTAAATAACCAGTTCACCTTCAGAAGCATCCTGTCCACACCTTTTCTCATTTGAAGAGTGCTAAACAGGACTTCAGAAATTATCTTATATAATAAAAACATTATATCTAGGAGAAACAAAGATGGTGGCATAGGTGAACACCTAAGCTGCTGCTTTGCAAAACAATTTCAAAATTACGACTAAAAGACAGAATGGACACCATCTAGAACCACAGGAAAGCTGGCTGAGTGAAAATTCTACAACTAAAAGTAAAGAGAGAGACTCCTGAAGACTCAGAGAAGCTGTAAGAAGCTGAGGTATGGAGACACACTCATGGAGAGGACGGGCAGAGGAGGGTCTGGCTGGTTTCTTCTAGGGGGAGGGAGATGGAAAATCTAGTATTCACTGAACCCCACTTCTGACTGCACTAAACCCCAGCTCCAAGCGAGACTCATATAAGGGAGTCTGGACTGTTGTGAAAAGGAAGGAATGCACAGAAATTTAGGGGAGCTGTGAAAGACAGAGGTCTGTGGGCACGGGAAAGTGCTTGCGAAAGTGCGTGTGAAAGTGTACATACAGAGCACTGATTGCTGATTGTGTCTCTGGCTTTCTCTAGTGGGAGGAAAACAGAACCTCATAACTGCACTGAACCCCACTTTGGTCTGCACTGAACCCCAGCTCCAGGTGAGACTCCTATGGGGGAGTCTGGACTAATGGGAAAAAGAAGGAATGCATGGAAACTTAGGGGATACCTGAAAGACAGAGGTATGGGGGTGCAAGAAAGTGCATGTGTAAGTGTGCATGAAAGTGCACACACAGAGCACTGACTGCTGATTGTATCACTGGCTTTCTCTAGTGTGAGGAAAACAGAACCTCACAACAGCATTGAAATCTAGGTCCAACTGCACTGAACCCATTTTGGGCAAGACCCTGGGGACCCAGACTCATATAGGTCCCTAGAGTGCATGGAAACTCTGGGGAACTGGAAAGGCAGAGATATGGAGACAAGCGTGAGTGCTCAGACACAGCTGATCCTCACAACCAATTGGCTTGGCGGTCAATTACCCCCAGTGATACAAACAACAATCAAGAATTAACTACAAGACTGTACACACAGTTCACAAAGGAATGCACCAAGAGCATCCACCTCAGGTAACTGGGGAGACAGAGCTACTGGGCCATATAGGACACCTAGTACACAAAGTTACTCTACTAACTCAGGGAAGCAGCAAAATATGCAAAGACAAAAGAACAGATCACAAATGAAAGAAATGGAGGAAAACAAATAACTGAATATAGAGTTCAAAACCACAATTATAAGGTGTTTAAAGAATTTCCTAGTAAAAATGAATAAATTTAGCAATATCCAAGAGGAGATAAAAACGGACCAACTAGAAATTAAAGATACACTGACTGAAATAAAAAAATATACAGAAACCTAACAGCAGATTAGAGGATTGCAAGAATCAAGTCAAAGATTTGAAATACAAAGAAGCAAAAAACACTCCACTGGAAAAGAAAAAAGAAAAAAGAATCCAAAAATGTGAAGATAGTGTAAGGAGCCTCTGGGACAACTTCAAGCATACCAACATCAGAATTATGGGGGTGCCAGAAGAAGAGAGAGAGCAAGATACTGAAAACCTATTTGAAGAAATAATGACTGAAAACTTCTCCCACCTGGTGAAAGAAATAGACTTACCAGTCCAGGAAAATCACAGAACCCCAAACAAAAGGAAACCAAACAGGATCACACCAAGTCACATCATAGTTAAAATACCGAGAGCAAAAGACAAAGGTAGAATATTAAAAGCAGCCAGAAAAAAAAAGTCAATTATCTACAAGGGAGCACCCATATGATTGTCGGCTGATTTCTCAACAGAAAATACGCAGGCCAGATGGGAGTGGCAAGAAATATTCAACGTGATGAATAGCAAGAACCTACAACGAAGATTACTCTACCCAGCAAAGCTATCATTCAGAATTGAAGGGCCGATAAAGAGCTTCACAGATAAGAAAAAGCTAAAGGAGTTCATCAACACCAAACCAGTATTATATGAAATACTGAAAGGTATTCTTTAATAAGAGGAAGAAGAAAATGGTAAATGTAAAAATTATGAACAACAAATACATATCTAGCAACAAATGAATCTAAAAATCAAGTGAATTAAAAATCTGATGAACAGAATAAACTGCTGAATATAATAGAATTAGGGGCATATAAAGGGAGTGGACTGATAATTCTAAGAGGAAAAGAGGTGAGGGTGGATGCAGGGAGAGACTGCACAAAAATCATACACCTATGGATGAGGAAAATGCGGGGGAGGTAAAGGCAGATGGTGGGGTGGGAGCCAGGTGGAGAGGAGATATGGGGAAAAAAAGAACAATTGTAATAATCTGAACAATAAAGATTTATTAAAACAAAACAAAAAAAAGGAAAAAGAAAAAAAAAGCATAATATATAAATTGACCAAACTGCAGAATGACCAGTTGGTAGAGGGCAGGCCCGGTGAGGAGGTGGTGCCAGGCCAGCCAAAACATGTGCCAGTGGGCAGAGGGAGGGGATGGCAATAAGGTGGGGCCAAAAGTGTCAGTGACCAGCTGCAGCAAAGGGGTCATAGGGGAGGGGGCAGGGCCATGCTCTGGTGCTGTCTCCTGATCAGCTGCCTGGGCACCTCCTACAGAGGGAGGCCAACAGCAGTGGCAGTAGTAGGGTGTTGGGGGCAATGCCATCCCCTGATTGGCCGGCCTGGTCACTTTTCACAGATGGAGGCCAGACTGCAGTTTAGGCCTATTCCCTGCAGGGAGCAGGCCTAAGACAACAGTAGGACATCCCCTCAGAGTTCCTGGGCTGTGAGAAGGTGCAGGCCAGGCTGAGGGATCCTCCCCTCTAGAGTGCATAAATTTTCATGCACCAGGCCTCTAGTTAATTCATAATCCCTATCTTTTTTTTGATGGAGTGAGTAATTTGAATCTAGGGAGGAAAAGGATTTACCTAAGGTCATAGGATATAATTTTTAGGACTTACAGTAGAACTGCATGTTTCAACTGATAGGCCAGTGGTCTTTTCATCACATACTGGTGTTTATGGTATTCCATGTTTACTTTTAGAGTCTCTTCAGTCCTCAGGCTTCCCTTCTAAGTGGAATCCAACAATAAACTCAGACCTTTCTCTTATCCATTCTTTTATTTTACATACACATCTTTAGTCTTTCTCCATCATTTCCAGAGCTCTTGACTATGCAAGGAAATAGATAATTAAGCCACATTAATTTGTTCACAATAATTTGTATCTTACCTCTCAAGCATAGACCTACTGTGATAGCATCTGTAACATAAAAGTACACTGTCATGGTAGAAATTTCAATAAACAAATCAGGCTTCTGAGGGAAGCATGATCTTTTTAGGTTTCTCTAAAGCATATCATGTATATGAGTACTTCCTTGCCTGAAAGAATGAGTTGTCCTTCATTAAGATATAGTTGTGCAGGTGTGGGAAGAGATTAAACAAAGAATTTATATGCAGACTAGAGTCCTGGTGCATGGATTTGTGTGTGTAGGGGGGCATCCCTCAGCCTGGCCTGCACCCTCTTGTAATCTGAGACCCCTTGGGGGATATCTGACTGCCAGTTTAGGCCTGATCCTCGCAGGCCAGGTGGGTATCAGGCCTAAACTGACAGTCAGACAGCTCCCAAAGGATGTAGCAGTGCACCAAGCTGCAGGCTGCCAGAGAGGAGCTCGAGCTGGGGCAGAGGCACTGTGCTGACATTGCTCATCCTTACCCACTGCGCCTGCCACCACTGCTCAGTAGTGCTGCTGCAGAGTTGGGTGAGGCTCCTGACAATGCAGCTGTTCTTGCCAGACATGAGCCTGGCTTCTGGCTGAGCAGCACTCTCCCTGTATTCATTTTGTAACTTCACTCTCACTGATCACAAGAGGGCAGGTCCTGTATTGAGCGACTGTCCTCTGGTGGTCAGTGCTCATAATAGCAACTGGTCAATGGGTCATTCCAGTCATTTGGTCATAACAGTTGGTTAGGGATATGCATAGCCCCACGACAAACAATAGTGTGGAGTAGGCCTGGGGAAGGAGCAGGAGCAGTATGGAGGGGGGGTCAATGGGGAGAAAAAATGGAACAAGTGTAATACTTTCAACAATAAAGATTAAAAAAGAGAAAAAAATACACTGTTTTCTCTAATTTCAAGTTATTAAAATGGCCTGCTAACAACTGTACTGGCTGTTATTTTGTATTCAAGTTTACTGTGGTCTCATAGTTAGGGCCTGAATCCTTAATAATAATTTGCCTCTTTAAAGAAAATTTTAGTTACTTACCAGCATATGGGATCTGGATAAGACATTAATGAGACTATTATAGATTTCTGAAAAAGAGAACCCTACCCTAAGGACAGTTTGCAGTTATATTTTAGTTTTTATTTCTGCTTTTAATCATAAATTGGCCATGTTTCACTGGAGAGCTGTTTAAATGACCCAGAAAAGGTTTCCAGCCTTTATACCAAAAGGGCTGTCTTTTGGGTACTTTTTCCTATGGCAAATATTTTTGAGAAACAGATTTCTTGGCTTCCTTTGCAATAAATGTCTTTGATCCATTATATGAAACTGTTCTTTCTTTCTTCAAAACTAACTTATAAACATTTTAAAATATAGTAGTCTTGTAATTTTCCTCTAACGTATTAGAATTGTTTAACTTTTTGAGCTGCCAAATCAGCCTGACAAAAACTGTGACATATACAAATGTGTCTGAAAGTTATTGCAATCTCTTTTTTCTTCATTTATAAAAAATTGCAGCTGAGTAGATTCTCTCACCCATCCCCAACTGAGACTATATTGTGGTTAATGGCAAGAGAAGATTTTTTAAAATGTCTGTGTCCTAGAATGTGTCTCTCTCTGGTCAAACAGTATGCATCAGATTTTGAAAGATCTTTTTTTTCTTGGTGTCCTGTACTTTGAAGAATAAAAGTCAATAAACCAAAGGTTCTGGTATGAAAGGAGATGCCAAGGTCACAAACATTTACCTGAAAGAAGTAACAGGATATAAGAGTCAAAAGTGAAATGAAAGTTGCTGTGAATAGTTTTAGTGGTCTGAGTTCATTTAAAGTCTGAGCCAGAATATTCCAGAGGGATTGCAAAAGCACATGTTTTTCTTCCATCTCAAACCTAAAGGAAAACAACATGCAGTACAGTTTAATCGAACATAGTTTGCGCAACCATTTTTTACACAGTGAGAGTGAAGTTACAAAATGAATACATGTTTAAAAATAGCAAATATAAAGCTAACAGACTAAGTCATTTGCATATATAATGTATTTGAATTGAAATATATTTGACATATAACATTATATTACAGGTTTATATAAACATGTAATACATGTTTCAATATTTGCATACATTGCAAAAATGATCATCACAATAAGTGTAGTTAGTATTTGTTACCATACATAATTACAAAAACATTTTTCTTGTAATAAGGACTTGTATAATTGACTCCTAGCAACTTTCAAATATGCAATACAGTACTATTAACTATAGCCACATGCTGCATATTACATTTCTATAACATATTTATGTTATAACAGTAAGTTTGTATTCTTTGACCCCTTTCACCCATTTTGCCAACCTTTCAATCCTTCACCCCCACTCTTCTGGCAACCACCAATTTGTTCTCTGTATCTATGAGCTTGGCTTTTTTTTTAATTCCACATTTGGTATTTATCTTTCTCTGTCTGACTTATTTCACTTAACATAAGGCCCCCAACATCCATTAATATTGTTGCAAATAACAATATTTAATTCTCTTTCATAGCCAAATAGTATTCTATTGTGTATATATATACTACAGCTTCTTTATCCATTTATCCATTGCTAGACACTTAGGATGTTGAGATATCTTGGCTACCTTAAATAATGCTGCAATGAACATGGAGTGCATATATCTTTTTGAGTTAATGTTCTCAGTTTCTTGGAATAAATATCCAGCAGTGGAATAGATGGATTACATGGTAGTTCTATTTTTAATCTTTGAAGAAATTCTATAACTGTCCATAGTGGCTACACTATGGAATTTACATTCCCACCATCAATGTACTAGGTTTTCCTTCTTCTTATATCCTTGCCAATACTTTTTTTGTATTTATGACAATAATCTTTCTAACACCTGTGAGCTGATGTCTCATTGTGGTTTTGACTTGCATTTATCTGATGATTAGTGATGTTGAGCATCTTTTCATGAGCCTATTGGCCATCTGAAAATGTATTTTCAGAACTGCTAATTTTTTAATTTAAAAAGTTGGGATTTTTTGCTCTTGAGATGTATGAGTTCTTTACACATTTTGAATAAAAGTGTAAATATAGTCTTGATTTCTCTCCTGAGGGAATATTCAATTATATCTTTGAAGGGCTTTTTCCGCAAGAAAAAAAAATTAGTTCCAATGTAAACTAAAGACCTTTTTCATTTTATACAAAACTAGATTATTTTGGTTTTGTTTGAACTTATAGAACTTCAAACATTGCCACTTTTATGCATATTTATGATACTGCTGTAATTAACCCAGTTATTAAATAACTAGAAAGGTGCAAAGGAAAGGCTGAGTGTTATAGGCATGCCCAGTAAAGTCTGGGTAATATAAAGAAGGTTCTCTCTGTCAGTTATACCTGGGAACAGGGTATTGTCTAGAATAGGGGTGGCCACTGCAAGGGAGCAAAATCTGAGATACATAAACTCCTGAACAAAGGGAGTTCTTTTGGCTCTTTCACTCCTGGGTCTCTTGTTGCAGGGAGTATGTCTCTTACATTCACCACATGGCTTACAACCATGTGGACCACACACACAATGAACTGATGGACTAAAAGCTTGATGTTGTGCTGGACCCAGCTCCACCATGGAATGGTAACTCTGGACACTGTCTTTGCTTTTAGGTTTGCTGAACACCCAGCTGTACCTTTTCCAGGACTGATGTAAGGGTAATGGGATTTTACAAAATAAGGGATTTAATTTCACATGAATAAACCTTTTCACTACATCTCATTTGCCCATGTGAGTCTTAGAAAATTATTTTTTCAAGATACATAAGAATCTCACTCTCATTAACATAAGAGAAATTACTCCCATGCAATTCTTTGCTCCTTTAATTACAGATTCTTAAGAATGCCTAGACAATCTATGTATGACAGCTACATTACTCTTACAGAATTTTCTATGATAGTTTTCTCCACCAATACAACTGATGTTCTGGTACCAAAATTGGCTTTTTGTATTCCAAAGATGGAGGAGAATATAGTCAAAGCTATGTTAGCCTCCCTGTTTCTTTAACAATACTTTTATACAGCTCTTGAACATACGTTCTATGAACAATTGAAATTGGCCTTTTAATTCTCTCTCATTGGATTTTATTTTATAATTTGATAATGGTCACAGTGTAATATTTAGAACTAATAAGAAGTCTTCAATGGGAATTGAATAGCTAGACAGACATTTAGCGTTTTTATGTTTTTGTGCATAAAAACAGAGCAGAACTGTGCTGAAAAAATGATAGAATATCAACTTGTGGAGATTTTAATTTGACAACTGATGTATTCAATAGCACAGATAACCTAATAGTTATTTGAGTAACCCTAGTAAGTTCCTGTTTTCTAACAGTAAGGAGCAGGAGAACAATATGGTGGATTGTAATTATGTTATAGATTTTGTGAGCATAAACTATTTTTAAAATATATTTTATTGATTTTTTACAGAGAGGAAGGGAGGGTAGAGAGTTAGAAACATCAATGAGAGAGACATCGATCAGCCACCTCCTGCACACCCCCCACTGGGGATGTGCCCACAACCAGGATATATGCCCTTGACCAGAATTGAACCTGGGACCTTTCAGTCCACAGGCCGATGTTCTATCCACTGAGCCAAACCGGTTTTGGCTGTGAGTATAAACTTTTGTCTCAATAAATGTAAAATACATTTATTAAAGGTTGTGTCACCATACACCACAGTTGTAGTGATCTTAAAATAATTAAAAATTTTTCTCCAAAAAGTATTTATTTTATGTAAACAATTTAATAATGAAGAAATAGAGTCATGGGTATGTGTATGAGATGCTTTCTTATAACTAGAGGAAGATTGAACAAATCACTCTTACTCTTTTTACTAGTCTGAGGACAATTACTAATAATGCAAATATGTATGAATCCACCACAGCTTTGTGGGTAAAAATAAAAGGGGTTTTTGTTTTTATTTTTGTTTTGGAAATTCTGGTAACATAATCCAGAAGTATTGATATGTCTTTAGTTCTCTGTATTTTATGGTGAACAAACACCACCACCAACACCCCACTTCCCTACTACTATAAAATTAAGACCTGCAAATGGTAAACAGTTATATGAGTGAGGAGATGTGCTTTCAAAATGATAAGGGAAGTAGCTGCCCTCTAGAGGAGTACTGAAAACATGATTAGCCAAGATTTCTGTTTACTGCAGGCCACACTTTTGGACCTTTAAAACATTGATAACTTCCAAATTTTCTTTGCATTTCCTACAATAAATGGTCTCTGAAGCAAAGCCAAACCTATAGCTACATACAAAAGAACATTATTAAAGATATATGCCACTTCATTGTGCTTGAGCCACTCTCCCATCCACCCTAAATTAAGATTAATTAAAAAATACCTTAAAAACAACAGGAAAACTGGAATAAAGACCACTATAGTGAAGTAACTCATGGTGGAAACAGTCCTTTGAGTTTCATTTATGCCATGCTTGTTGGAACATCAGTAGCTCTCCAAATAAAAGGGTTCCAAGATTTGGTCACAGAGGCAGTAGTTACCCAAATTTGTATGTGAAACACTGAGGAATGGCCTTGTTGGATTAATAAAATTGTTCTTTAATATGACCTCCATTCCCTTCTATCTTATTCTCTTTGTCTAGCTACCACATCCTGTCACTTCCTTTCCTTTATTCTTATTCTGGATACCATTTCAATAACACTTGCACAAGCATTTTCCATTCTTCGACCCCTTCACCTTCTATCTCATAAATAGGACAATCCCTACTCAGTCCTGGCTCAGTTCAGTGTCCTTCTCTGCCTGTTATAATTCCCAGAGTGTTGAAGATCCATCTGGGGAAAATTGTATATCCATGCACATTGGCTCCACTGCAAATGTGTGCTTTTCAACTTTAGCTGGACCTTCAACTCTCATCCTTAATCTTTTTCTCATCTAAAATTGGCTCCTACTTTCAATTCTCACTACAGCTGTTTCAAAACTTAATTTCTCTTCTCAAGTCCCACTTTTGACCTTCTCTCTTTGAGCAGATGAGCTACTCTTCTATTTCACTAAAAAATGCCACCAGGTAACAATTCTCTCCTTTTTCTTCATCCAATGTCTCTGTGGTCATTAATCCTTTTTTCTTCTCTCCTGTATCATTGAACTCAATTTTATCTCTTCTTACCTTTTCTTACAGCTTGCAAATGTTTTCCAGTCTGACTGTTTGAGAGACACCAAACTTTATATTTTTCCTCTTTACTCCTTAAGCTATAACTGTGTCATTATTTTATAACCACACTTCTTTTTAGATTTTAGTTTTAAAACCACTTTATTGAGGTATCCTATCTAATAAAAGGGTAATATGTAAATTAACCATCACTCTGTCACAAAGATAGTGGCACCCATAGCCACAAGATGGTGGTGCCCAGTCCTCTCAGCCCTACCAGAGTCTCCCAGTCCCAGGGAGTTGGCTGCTGAGAGTGAGCAAGTGTGAGCAGCCTGGTGGAATACTTGCTTTGTTGCTGTGGTGATGAGATAAGTGTTCCACCCCATATTTAATGTATACAAACTGATGAGTTTAGAGATAAGCATATACTTGTGAAACCATTATCATAATCTGTCATAAACATATCATTACATCCAAAAGTTTTCTCCTGCTCTTTTTATTATAATCATTATTATTTGTATAAGAAAATTTAACAAAAGATTTACCCTCATAGAAAAATTTTAAGTAAACAATAAAGTATTGTTAACTAGAGCTCTAAATGGTCTACAGTAGATCTCTAGGATTTACTCATCCTGTATAAACAAAACTTTCTACCCTTTGACTAATATTTTCTGTTTCCCCTTTCCTCAGTCCCTGACAATCCTTATCTATTCTCTGTTTCTGAGTTTCACTATATTCTATTTTTCATATAAGTAGAATTATGCAGTATTTGTCTTTCTATTATTGGCTTATTTAACTTAACATAATGTCCTCCAGGTTCATCCATATTGTAAGTGGCAGAATTTCCTTCTTTTAAAAAATTAATAATATTACATTGTATTTATATACAACACTTAAAAATCTATTTATCCATTAATGAGCATTTAGGTTGCTTCCCTGTTTTGGCTATTTTGAATAATGCTACAATGAACATGGGCTTACAGATAGCTCTTAGAGTTTCTAATTTCAATTATTTTGTATATATAGATTCAGAAGTGTGATTGCTGGATCTTATGGTAGTTCTATTTTTAATTTTTTTCAGGAACTTCCATGTTGAGTTTTAATAACTCAGGCCATCAGTAAACATTTTGAGCATTCAGTATAGATCTATGTAAATATACTTCTTGAAGACAGTTAACATTTGATGTCTCCAATTCTCCTTCAATTTACTTCTTAACCTACATATATTCAGATATTTCAGATATTGGCTCCTAGGGTTTTACTAGGCTTGCCACAAGAGTTAAAAAATCAAATCAGTCTTTGTGCACTGTTGATGACTCGATCCATTCTCCTGTGTCTGGTGATGGCCCTTTGCCAAGGCAGGACACGTTCCCAGATTGCTGGCACCTGCAAGATACCCAAGTCTAGTGCTTTTAATTGATGTAACATACTTCTCAGTAACATGCATTTTAAAAATACATTGAGGCTTACCACCAACCAGACTGGCCTCAGATGCAAACCAGAACCCTATGGTCACTCTGGAGAAAGACCTGCTACTACAGCTGCAAAACCACAAACACTGAGACTCCAGACATCTGGGCTGCAGATGCCTGTGAATAACAGAGCACATCCCTCTTCCTGCCAGCTTGCTGCAGAGGCACAAGGCCCACACAACCCATGACACACAAAGGGGCCTCCCACTGACACGGGGCAACCATGCAACTCAGCCTTCCTTATAGGCTGGGGACTTTGATTCTCAGCATGCACGCACATGTGGAATGAGTCTCAGCATGCACATGAGGCCACAGTGAGCATCAGTGACTTTGATTCTCAGTGCACACACATGGCGACTCTAATTCTTGGCACGTGCATGGACTGATTATCTGCATGCGAGGCCATGGTGACTGCCAGTGACTTTGATTCTAATCACACACAAGTGGGGACTCTGCTTCTCATATCATGCATGCATGGGGACTCTGATTCATAGCACACACATGAAGCTTCACAAAGCTCCAATGTCTCCAATTCTTGGTGCTTGCACCTGTGCCAGTGACACCAATTCTCAGCATGTGCATGCAAAGCCACAATAATTAGAATGATCATGACTGTAATTATTGGCACAGGTGTGCAGAGATTCTGATTCTCATCATGTGCATAGCTCCCATTGATCCATGGCAGCCACACATCTCAGTGCCTGAGCTCTTCAGGGATGCTTCGCTGACACGATGCTCCTGCCACACATGGCTCAGGCCCCTGAAACTCAGTACTTGGACCTTCTGGTGATAGCTTGAATGGGAAGACAATGAAATGATCCCCAAAGGAAAGAAAAAGAGGAATCACAAAGAAAGGAACTAAATGAAACAGAGCCATGCAATATGTCAGAAATAGAATTCAGAGTAATGGTCATCTACATTAATAAAAGAGAAACAGAGAGAGGAGAAAATGGCAGTGGAGTAGACGGACGCGTCTGGAGCATTGTCGTTGGGCAGAGGGAGAGAGAGCGGCTGAGAGTTGCATTGGGAGTGTTTGTTGGCAAGCTAGGAGTCAGTTGTCCTCCAGGGGAAGGCGGGGAACTGCTGGAGGGGGCTCTCCCGGCCAGG